>JANHZU010002999.1:14379-24907 GCA_032468055.1 Acrochordus granulatus
AATCCAGATGCCTGTTTTTTAAACTTTTGTTGCGATGCAATTACCCTGGACGAGTGAGAGTCTTCACAGACAAGCTGTCATTTTACTTTTGTCTTCCATATAAGAAAGGCCCCAATTAATCTTTTACTTAATTTATTAGGATGCAAGTAATTTAACATGGCATTGCACAACTGACAAATTAACACTGTAAGGATGGTCCCCATACATGTATGGTTCTACACTACTTCAGCACGAGAAGAAGTCTAATTTGAATGTTTGCAATCTTCTCCCTTGCTGTATTTTAAGTTTGCTTTCCCCTCAGCATATTGTACTTCTCTTATTCTCAGGTTTAATTTCTGCCCATCTTCAAGAAGACTCACAGATATTTTAAAACTTTTAAATATGTATGAAGCTGCAATAAGAAAGTTGTTGATATATTTATCTTACCTTACCTGTAATCACCAGATACAATGTTTTGATTGAATAACTTGACTGGAAAAAGAATCTCTTTACCACAAGTATTAATAAGACTGTTCAGTTTGCTGAAAGTATGTTCTTTTAAATAAACTTGATTTGACTAATAATAATAAAGTTCAAAAGAAGTGTTGTTGGTAAATATTTTTGGAAATGAGGTAGAGGGAAATGAAATCTTGATTCTTTTACCATAAATACATTCCTGTGATATTTTTAAAAGGTATCAAATAATCTCAAGTCACTCAAAAGGTTTTCAAGAAAGGTCATTCTGCTTATTAGAGTGGAACAATGAGATATTGTTTTCTATAAAAACCTTTGGTGACTGAGTGTTTAAAAAGCTTATGTATCTAAAGCTGAACTTTAAAACCAAATGGTGACATGATAATATGAAAACCTCGTATTGTATCCTTTGCATTCTCCCATCAATTGATATACTTTGTTAAATCTTCAATCTAATCATCTTTCAGCAGATTATTTTAAGATAGAAATATGGTAACTATTATACAAAGTGCATCCATTGCATTTAAAATTTCTAAAGGCTAAAATAGACCTCCAACAAATATTTTATTGTCCCATTTTTCATAACAATATACATAGTCCTAAGATTGAAACAGTTCTGGATATTTGTTTGAGAGAGAGAGACTCTTGGCAAAACAAAATCTGGGTAGATGCATTATATCTAGATGGTAATTATCTTCTCTATGGTTTGGAAAATTCTATCTCTGATGGAATTTAAGTTAGGAATTTCGAATTCATGCTCTATGGACTGCCTAAGGCCTTCCAAGTAAATCTGGAAAGATACTTTGGTAAGTGTGGAAGATGCCAAATACTACAGATACTCTGTCATAGAAGTGCTTCAGGAAGAGTGCCTCGTATTGTAGAGGGGGCTTCACAACTTGCTTCAATCCAGCCAGCCAGGTCTCCCAGAAACTCCACAGTCTGGTTCACCAAGTCAGTGGCCAGAGATAGTCTTTTTTACTACTATGATCTGGAATGTCATATTGTTCCTCCCTAATGAGTAATTGGAGGTGCAGTGGCGCAAGCAGTTAAGAGCTCAGCTTGCCAGCTGGAAGGCAGCCCAAGTTCAAGACCCAGTGTTGCCATACAGCAGGGCAAGCTCCTGCTGCTCTGCCTCAGCTCCCGACAACCTAGCGGTTCAAAAGCATGCAACTGCAAGTAGATAAATAGGTACCGCCCTTTCTGGTGGGAAAGGTAACAGTGTCCTTGTGCCTTTAGCATCTCATCATGCTGGCCACATGACCATGGAATGTCATGTTTGCTTGGACAAATGCTAGCTCTTCGGCTTGGAAACAGGGATGAGCACCACACCCTGGAGTCGGTCACGACTGGCAGGGAAACCTTCAATAAGTAATTACACAATAGGAATTGGACTGGTCCATTTCTCTCACATCGTCCTGTTAATCTGGCTCAAATTGCAGATTAATGAGGTGTGATGGTGCAGCAGCTTAATGACATTGGATGAGCCGCAGCACCACCTGATAGAGTCAGCTCTCATCACTTGCCTCAAGCTCCTGCCCACATCCAATATTGCAAGTAGATAAATGAGTACTACTTTGATGGGAAGACTGGTTGAGTTTGAGAGCAGGAACTGATGCTGGACCTGCCCAGATATAAAGGCAAGGCTGAAACTAGTGGAGGAAAGGCCCTGGATGAACAACAAAGAATTTCAATCACCACGAGCTAGTTAATGCTAGTTATAATTGTCAGTGTCATTGTTAACATTGTGATTGTAAGCCACCAAGAGTTGTTCTGAGATATCGGCAGCATATAAATGTGTAAATTAAATTAAATATGCTATTTCTGATTGCAAAATATGCGCTTCACAGGCTTCACACTGCATTGATTGTGCTTAAAAATCCAGCCCAGATGCTATTTTCCTAGAAAGTGGATGTTTGTAGTTAATAAAAGCAGCTTTGGCAGAACAAGAGCAAGTTCAACAGGAAAATAGCATTGGAGGTAAAGCAGGGAGAAGGGAAATTGGGAAATGGAGATCAGGACCCCAGTAAAATAAACTGATGATCCACCATTGTACTTCAATATCTTACACAATCCAAGAATATACTTTACAAGCCTGCATGCATCTGTCTCACTTATTTCTGGCGAGTGCAGTTGTGGGCAAGTAGTTGGAGAAATTCTTCTGACTTTGTAATTTCAATAAACCTTAAGATAAGAACTGAGATGTGCGAATCAGCTTCTCCCATTCTAACATTAATTTCTCCAACTGCTAGCCCACACCTGCACTCCCCAGATCAGGCTAACAGTCTTCATGAAGCAGTGGATCTCTGAAGCTTTGGCATGCTCAGAGACTCCAAACTGATCCCCCTCTTCACCCCTGGCTCAGCCCCTTCTTCTCCTACACTGACAAATTTGCTCAGATTCATTCCCAGTTGGAATCCTTGCATGGTGCAAATCTACTAGAGATGCCTGGGGAGAGGTCTTACCTGATTATCTGAGAACAGTTTGATCCTGTTGGATCTGATGAAGTGGACAGAGTGCTCACTGCTGTCAGTGCAATCATCTGTCAATTAAATCTATGTCCCTTCTGGCTGGTGAAAGCCTCCAGGATGGTGACCATAAGATGGTTTCAGGCAGTGATAAATTCTTCGCTGTAGGACTGGACATACCTGGGACCTTTCAAGGAGTGCCTGACTCACCACTCCTCAAAAAAAATCTCTTAATCCCATCTGTCTGGACAATTTTTGTCTAGTTTCCCATCTTCTCTTTTTAGAGAAGGTGGTAGAAAAGGTGGTTGTGTGGCAGCTTCAGAGGATCCTGGATGAAACAGTTTATTTGGACCCCTTCCAGTCAGGTTTCAGGCCCAGTTATGGGAATTTGTTGATGAACTCTGATGAGGGTGGGATGGAGGTAATGCATCCATCCTAGCCCTCTTTGACCTCTCAGTGGCCTTCTATACCATTGACCATGATACTTTGGGGCCATCTGAGAAGTCTGGGCTGGGTGGGAGCAGTCTTGTGTTGGTTCAGCTCTCTTCTCCAAGGCCAGTTCCAACTGGTGTTGAAAGGGAATGAGAGATCCAGTCCATGGCCACCCCTTTATGGTGTGCCACAGGGCTTGGTACTTTCTCCACTCCTTTTTAACATTTATATGAAGCATTAGATGACATCATCGCTACCATGAGATGAGCTATCAACATTATGCAATGATACTCAGCTTTACATCTCCATTCCTGGTGACCCAAGTGATGTTGTTGCTGGTCTCTCAAAGTGCCTAGAGGTATCAAAGTGCCTACAGGTATCACAGTGTCTAATGTATCACAAACTCCCAGGAAGGTATCAATTTCCAAACTTCTCACCAAGTTTCAATAAAATCCAAATAAGATTCCAAAATAATTAAAGGATAGTAGAAAAAGGAAAGAAGATCCATTTCAGTATTCAAGGCCTTCTCACTGCAGGTTCTTCCAGTCTTCATCAGCAAAACAGCAAAATCCTTGGGACAGTGCCATTGTCTTTATTAAAATACCCTTTAACTAAAGCAGCCAGCTGGCTTCATAGACAGTGGGGCCCTCAGAGATTCAAGCCCCCAGTGGTTGAGAGAATTGGATTTAGTCTGGGGTTTTATGCTGCCATGGAGTCTGGAGTAACATTAACCATGGTCCAATATCCACCCAAAGAATATAACAAATTTGGAGGTCCTTGCTTAATATTAACCATAATCATTACCCAAGCCAAATTCCCATTTTCCCAAAGCAATAACTTTGTCTTATTAAAAGCAACATAGACAGCAGATCTATTGAGAGAAGATGCATCACCTTGTTTCTCATTAAAAGAAAACAAAGGGTTGACATTCGCAATTAATGATCATTGACATCTCACTCCTTTCCCAGCTTAATAGGAGTGATACACAATGGGTACTGACCCATTTCACATTTAGTTTTATACCTGCCCCAGGCTAGACAAAGAAATCTATCTTTCTATCTTATCTTTAAAAGGTCTTTGCTTTGCTAATCCTTTTCAATTGATGATTTTGACTGAACGATCACTGAATCAAAGCACTCTGCACAGCCAGGACTACTGTATCTTACAAATAATCTTACAAGATGAGCCATGTTGGTTATTTTCAAATTTAATCCCATCTTGACACTCTGCCAACTACTTTTTCAGGCCACAGTAATGCTAACATCTCTCCAAATATGACTACAGGAAGAATTAGACTAGCCATTAGTACACCAAACAGGAACACAGGGACCCATGGGAATGGGACAAGTCGTGAAATGTGCATCATGGAGTCACAATGTGACTTATGAACTTGCATCCAATCTGCAAATACATTATGAGCCATAACTCTGACATGAACATCATTTTTCTGTCGTCCTAGCTAATTACAAAGGAGCCTGGGCATTCTTTCAGGCTACAGAGACTCTGGTACCCAACATCTTCCAAGCAATTGCAAAGGAAAGCAAACAGATTGCGCTTCTCCCAAAGCCCCTTCTTAACCTTCACCCAGCTATTTTTCAGGCAATGTTGACCTGTCTCTACAGGAGTTGGAACAGGCTAATTGCTTGCATGCTGAGTAGGAAAGATCAACATTATTTAACATTATTCCCCCAAAGGCCCATCTTGTTTAGGCTGGCAAGAAGGAACCTTGATTCAAATTGAACTTATTACTCAAGATTTGAAGAGGGTATTACTCCTCCCAGTTTTCACCTGGATACTGTATCTTCAAGGCTTGCATGGAAGTATCCTTCCAAACATTGCACTTCTATTGAGGCAAAGATAATAAGGATAAGAAAAGGATAACACTGCATCCTCTTCTGAACTGTCCAGCAAAAAGTCTAAGTTATGAAGAAGAAAACATTGCAATGTCCTACCTCTTTATAAAAATAAAAAAGTAAAGGTTTCCCCTGCCAGTTGTATCCAACTCTAAAGGGTGGTGTTCATTTCCGATTAACAGCCGAAGGAGCAGCATTGTCCAAAGATGTTTCCGTGGTCATGTGGACATCATGACTATATACGAAAGTGCATGGAATGCTGTTACCTTCCCACCAAGGTAGTACCTATTTATCTACTTGCATGTTTGCATGCTTTTGAACTGCTAGGTTGGCAGGAGCTGGAGCAATTAACAGGAGCTCATTCCATTATGAGGCAGCACTTGTGCCTCAAATGGCTGAGCTGCAAACTTACTGGTTGATAAGCCCAGCGTCTTAACTGCTCGGCCAGTTTAAAAACAAATCTCTCATTTTTCCATTAACTTTTCTGAGCTGGTAGTTTTGGCACAACATTAAAGAATGACCATTATTGAGTACATTTATTTAGTTATTTAATTCAATGTCAAGAAGCCTCAATGACTCGGCTACTCCAGCAGCATGTTTGTGTATGTGTGAAAAACAAAAAAATAAAATGTGAATAAAAAAGATTCTGGGCAAACAAACATAATCCAAAGGGGGCTCCGCAACCACTCTGTCCCAAGGCCTGAGAGAACAACCAGGTTTTAACAGTTTCTTAAACATTATAAGGTGGAAGCTCCAAAAATCTCTGGAGTTAAATCATTCTAAAGGAGAGACATAGCAACAGAGTAAGCATACTTTTTGAATCCCACAAAATAGCATTATTTCATTGATAGGACCAGAGTGCATCCATGCTGGCTTGATCTTACCAAATGGGCAAAAAAGAGTGAAGGTAGGAGGTCTCTCAGATAGACCCTATTCCCTGAAAGGCTTTAAAGGTAACTGGCACATTGAGTTGCACCTAGAAGCCCACTGATAATCAGTACAGCTCATGAAGGAGTAGGATCCTGTGAGCATAACTTACCACACCTATCCCTGCCGGCACCACTGTATTCTGCACCAGCTGTAGCTTCTGAATGGTCTTCAAGGCAGCCTCTACTTTCTGAGGTGCTGCCTCTGACTTCTGGGGTATCAGAAATCTGATGGCACCCTAGATAGTATATTATGATCCCCCTTACAAAGGTCCCTTTATCAGTGGCTTCCAGGTTGGGCAGGTCATGGGAAAAGAGACTCTATTGCCTCTAATTGCTGGGTTTTATACAGTGATAAGAGGGTTGCATAGCTTTCCTTGGGAAACAAGTTATTCCCGGAAACAAAAACTTCAAATGTTCTGATAATACTTATTAGAAGGAAGATTAAGAGTACAACAGAAGAAGTACCTAACGTTCAAATGAGGCAGGATACATAAACAGTTTTAGGACAGCCATGTTTGTTCATTTTCTTGATGAAAAGGGCTAGAAGCCCACTGCTTTTGTGAAAGTGGGACAACATACAGTTGTTGATTGATTTCATAATTGCTAGTCTTAGCAGGCTACAAATTAATTCTCACAGCTAGTTGGCAAGCTTGGTCCCTCTCAGGAAGAACCTTCTCATTAGTGGCAAGATAGGGTTGTATCAGGCTTGTGGCTTGCTAGCAATACTCTGTGTGTGTTGGTTAATTAGCAGAGGCTGTCACAGTGAGAGACAAGAAAGGCAGAGGGGAATTGCTGGCACGGGGTAAGGGGAATTTATAGCCTTGACACTCCTTATTCTACTCATAAGAATTAGGTCATCCCCTGTAAATGCCATAACGGTATACTCCTTGTCACGAGACTGAAAAGTGATCAAAGCATTCCTTTCAAGCATTGTTTATCCCTGATGCAACCTGTTGTTTTTTCCAAAGGTTCAAGCCTGATGGTTGTGGTTGTATTTGGATCCAGAATACTTGAGTAGCAGTAATAGCCGGTCGCATCTATTGTCCAGTTAATAAGGAAGCCACTTACATCCTCACCCAAAGTAAAAAAGATCTGTGGTTACTCATATTAGGGAAACTGCCAGCAGCTGTGACACAGCGAATAAGGGAATCTTAAAGTCACTTCCCTTTCAGTATCAGGAAACAGGAACAAAAATGCAGAGTACCACAGTCATATCAGGCAAGTGAGAGATTGCTGATATCTGTCCTTTCTGCATAGATGTAAGCTGCTATCCCTTGGAACCTTTTCATAGCATGCAAAAGGCCAGAATGGATGCTGCTCCTTTCTGCATTATTATATCTGCTGATGACATTCGTCTGTGAAATATCTTGAAGACCTCTGATGCTGATTTTATTTAATTTGATATGACTCTATGTGGGTGGGTACAAATATGTTTTTATAGTGTAGATAGAAATACATACAGATAACTGCTGAAACTATGCTCCAGTGGGAACACCAATCCAAAATGTAATGGGCTATCAGGATTAATAATTGGGGTCCTCTAAATCTTGGCCATAAATCTGCAGCAGCAGTTACTCAGTGCTTTTCTTATTTTTGCTTTTCAAATAATTAAAATAAAAAAAATGCTGTTCCACTTTTGACAAATTTCATTTTTTAAATGAGTGCAATTCTACTTTTGTTAATCTGTTTACAGGCTTTCAAGTACAGAATGATTGCTATGAAACAGCTCTTGAAATATTACTCCAAAGATATGTTTATCATCTACAGATGAAACACCAACCAACTAGATTGTTGGGGTTTTTTTAATAATCATCCAGAAGATTAAGAAAATAAATCAAATGTTTTTTTCATGTTTATTACCAGTTCCCCCAGAGAGTTTGCCTATTGGTACAATCAGCAATTAGATTTTAAATTCTAGCCAAAATAAAATGCTTTTTGAGATGCAAATGTTAACCATATATTAGTGGCATGAAAGTGATAACTAAAACAATATCCTATAGTAAAATATAATTACAGTTCCTTATCTGTTCAAATGCAGTCATAAAAAACTACATATGTGGGAATGCAGGTATCTAAAAAGAAAAGCAAATCAAAATCTTCCATGTGCAGAATTAAGAGTAATTGATCAGTTTTTATGTTAGTTTTGTTCTGAAAAATCAAAACAAGCCTATTTGCTGTTTGTTTTGCCATCATACTTCGAAGGCACGTACACATAGGAGACTCCATTTGTACATAGGGAAATTATTTTTTAAAAAAGGATCATTCCCAAACTTTATTCTCTAAGCTCAAGCATCTTCTTCTTAGTAATTGAACAATTACTATGAACAAGAAGAGGTCATGTAGTTTATCAGTTTCGTGAATGAACATTTCTTCTTTTTTCTTAATAGAAGAAGTTCTGGATTCTTTACTTGATATTGTTGCTAGAAACCTAACTGCATTAAGATTTAACATCTGCTGATGTATTCCACTTATTATCACCGAGGCCTAACCGAAAGAAACCAAGCAATCATTATTCAATTATTCACAACAACAATAAATCTTCTAAATAAAGTGCTACTGTCATTTTATCCTACCAGTGGAACTCTTACAAAGTTAAACTCTGCAAACTGGTAGAGTCTACCAATACTTTAAAATCAATGTTTAAAATCATCAGAAAATACAGTAAGTAATTGACCAAATTGACCTCTCTGGGATGTGAGAGGGGAAAGACTGTGAAAAACAGAATTCATCAGTGGCATGAGGAATATTTTGAAAATAAACACCAGTTCTCTGCAGTTTTATGAGACAACATTCTGGATGCTATATAAGATACAAAATGTGATAATCTGGACTACAATTTTATAAGCCTGAGCAGAAGCCTTGACTAATTCAGTGCAAGTAGACATCCACAAGACTGAGCTGTGGTACTATAATAAAAAGCTAAAAGCAGCATAAGCTGAGATAAGTGGTTAAGACCCTTAAAGTAAACCTGGAGTTGTGGTGGTGGCGGTGTCAAAATTGTTCAGTCCAAGAATGGCATTGGATACTGACAAGGATGCTGAGGCTTGAATGCCAACAATCAGACAAGCAACAGCCCCTATTTCACTCTCACTACTGGGACCTGGTCTCCAACGTGCCCTTTTAGACATGCCCATTTTTGTGCACATGCACACAAAACACAGTTTACACTCCTCATCCCATCCAAGACCTGCCTGAAGGAAGATATGAGGCAGCTGAATAAGGTTTTCTGCTACTCACGAGAAAGGGATTAACTTTCTCAACACATTTTAAGAAAACTGAGGAAAAAGAGAGAGGGAGAGAGAGGGAGAGAGAAAGGATCGCCACACAGGGTCAAAAGAGTGATGGCCTTTTGTCATCAGGAGGTAATATTGGAGATAGGAAATGCAAACACTGTATAGCATGTGTAGGATTGGACTATGAATGAAGTTCTCCTGGTCTCCATTTATAGCAACTCTGAGTAGGCAAGGTTGAGAGTTTCCCAGTGACAAAAAGTAAAGGCAAAAAGGCCTCCACCATGCTAATGGTTTGATATGTAGAAGTGGCCATCAGGTGCTCCTTGCACTGAGTTATTTACACTCCAAATATTTCTGGGTCACATCTTAAACACTCTGGTATATGACAAGTCAAGAGGGAAGACTCATTTCTTAGGATGGGCAGCTATAGACATCACATGAAGAGGTTGATAGTCTACAGGAGAGTTGTTAAATCCAAATTCAAAACTGAGCTTATTAAGCTTATTAAGTAAAATTTCACTCCCATTCTCATGATATTTATTCCTTTCCTCATTTATGTAGTGTCCTTACTGGTACCAAGGACGTTTATGTACATTTATTATTCAATGCTGGTGTCTGGCAAAAATAATCTTTCTCAAAAACTTGATAGAGCCTTAAAAGACACATTTAATTTCATTTGCAAATGATGAATAAGCATGCATAGTTATTGATCTAGGTTATAAAACATGATGGAGTAGTGAATTTCAGTGAGTCTGGTCATTTATGTTTCAGACATTTCATGAAAATGGAAGCAGAACATCTTCAACAATCAGGAGAGCCAATGAGTTATATTAAGAGCTTAAATCTTGATAAATGGTTAACTGGGTTAGAAACTGGGAAACTGAGTTCTAATCCTGCTTGGGCATGGAGCCGAGCTGAGTGACTTTTGGCCAATCTCTCTCATCCCTAGGAAGATGAGTGATGATGACAAACCACTTCCCAAAAATGTTGCCAAGAAATTGCATGACTATTCCATGTAGTTGCCAGGAATCAAGACCAAGTCAAAGGCTCCAAAAAACCCTCAACCAAGCCCAACTGAAGAGAAGCAGGGGGAGGGAGAGAAAGAGAGAATTTCTTTTCTGTTACGACAGAACTGTGGGTGGTTCTACTCTATTTGACTTGTA
>JANHZU010002999.1:29855-40761 GCA_032468055.1 Acrochordus granulatus
GGCAGTTAAAGTAATAACATTCACTCCATATTAAAGAATGCAGCTATTATAACTAAACAGCTACTTCAACTATTATCTCCAAATCAATAATAAGATGCCAAGTCAAGAATTTGATTCACAGAAAAATGGAAAGTAAGGAGTATTATATACTGAAATAGAAATGCAAATTTGATGGTTATCAACACAGCTGTTAAATCTGACATTTGATATGTACATACAGTCATTAACCTCTCTAATCACCCATTCAGCATCACGAGCTGTCAATTTTAGCCAAAGGAGGGAATTTTGCAGCTGTGCCATTGGGGGTGCCTAGTGAGGACATTGTTTCAAATATTGGAGCAGCTATGCATCATCTTTCTGATGATTCTGTAGAACAATGCTTCTCAACCTCAGCAATATTAAGATGTGTGTGCACTTCAAGTCCCAGATATCCCTAGTCAGGATGTTTTCAATTTCAAGGTTGAGAAGCATTGTTATAGAAGAAATAAGACACAAAACAGGTTGAATTTTAAAGAGATGTCATCCCCCTGCCAATTCTTTGACAATGGAAGAATCCTGTTCCTTAAAGAACTTAATGCATAAGAGAGTATCATTCTTCTGCCAACAGAAAAAGGAAATGATATAGTGGTTATGAATATGAAAGACTATCTGGACAAGCTCCAGGACCTCTCAGGTCAGGCAACTTATAGAAACTTAAATGCGATCCAACAGCTAATATCTTAGGAAAAACTAATTATCTCATCAAGACATCATCAATTTCATCTGAGATGCACCCAAGTCTTTGAGTCTTATACATTTGGGTTACCAAAGATGTATAAAGATACCATTCTGTTATGTCTGATTGTGAGTGCCATTAGTACTCCTACATATTATATTGCCAAACAATCGCATTTTTACAACTTGACAGTAATTTATGTCAACATATATAAGGATTCAACCCGCTTCATTGAGAAACTTAATAAGCTTGGTCTTAGATAAGGTGATAGACTGATCAGTTTTGAGGTGGTTTTCTTTTTACCAAAGTTGCTGAGTAGTTTTGATATATATTCCTTATATATCAAGGAAATATTTTCCAAAGATTTTACTGATTCATTCCATTGTTGCCTAACTAGCAGTTATTTCCAAGGAAGCAGCAAATTGTCTGAGCAAATTGAATGAATGGGTTGCTATAGGGAGCCCACTGAATCCAGTTACAGCCAATTTCTCCAAAGAGAAATTTAAACAACAGGCATGAGACACTGCACCTTTAAAGCCATTGGTTTGGTTTTGGTCTGTGGATGACATCTTTGTGATCTTGAGTTATGGTGAGGAAAAGCTCAAGAAATTTCTAGAGCATCTGACTTTTGGTGTCCACTAAAATATTCAATTTACAATGGAAGAGAAGAATGGCCAACTTTTATTTTCAGATATTTTAATCATTAAAAGAAAAAAAAGCAATTATACAGTATACTAAAAACATGCATTTAATCACTATTAAGTCAAACACATCATCCCTATCAGTAAAGTATCATTAAAACTCTTACTAGACTTATGTTAGTGAGCATGTAAAGATTACCTGATGATACCCTGACAATACTTTACAGCTAATGGTTACTCTGTTGGTGAGATGTCATGCAATCCCAATAATAAAAATAGCTTCACAGATACATCAAAGGACAAAACATCCAGAGTAAGAAAGGTGTTTCTCCTTTTTATTGAGAAAATTACAAACCAAACTGAACATTACTGGAGATATACAACTTAAAAACTATCTACAAAACAATGAGAAAAATCCAAGAAACCTAAGGATGGCAGAAGTCCACTTTCATCATTTGGAGTTTATTGCATATCTTGCAGCTGTGGACAGGTATATATTAGAACTAAAAAATACTCAACTAAAAGAACATGAAAAATGTTATAACTTGAAAATCAGTGGGAGCTGAACTCCCACTGCTACATAATGGGCATAGATTCAATTTAAAGATACACAAGTATTAGCAATTATGTCAAATCATCATGCATAATTACACAGAGAAGCTATTGAGATTTATAAACACTCCAATAACATTAGCAAGAAGTGAGCCTGAATGTTAATAAAGTCTACTTTCCAGCTTTATGTCACCCTAAAAAAACAGCCCTTAATTAACCACACCATATAGAATCTTCAGCTGTCTTACCTGAAATAACAATTAGCAGTAGCTGGCTTCAAAGACACACCAGTTAAAAATTAGCTTCTTTGGAACTTATTCAAACCAGACCAATTACAAAGTCACCTGTATAAAGAACCAATCAGAAACTGATTTTCCAGGGACATGGAATCTCCAATTAGAGATTAATTCTGCTGCAAACGCAACAGCTCCATCAGTTTCTGTTCAGTTTTTTGTAAGCTACTGAGAAATACACTCCACAGCCATCACTTTACCTCTGAAGATGTCAGCCATAATTGCTGGTGAAATGTCAGGATATCAGATAATTAGAGATGGCTTTTTAGCCCAGAAGCTTGGTCCCACTGAATTGATGCTGGCCATGAAAGCCTGCATTGTTAATATTTGTGGTTCAAACACTGGAATGGTGCAGGCCGAATTGATTTCTGCATGTGCATTTTTTTTTCTGGCTTTGCTTCATGGCGAAAGAATAAGGTCTAGGGCCGGATTTCCACCTCCCATGTACAACTGATTAAGTTGGTTGCAGAACTGTGATTAAATACATCTGCAGGACCCCAAGTTAGAAAGTCTAATTAAGATCTAAAAAATAGCACAACATTAAACTCTTAATGGGATTTGTATTTTTCTTTTTTGGTAAACAGTTCCCCATTTTGAATTATTATGGCACAATGCAGGAAACTCCAGAAGCAGTTTCTGATATGGCCTGGGAATTGGTTTCTAACAGAAAAGGGAAAAAATCAAAGTGTCTTCTGAGTGCACACAAGCCCTTGGAATCACTTAAAGAAACTTGGTTCCTTACTGAAGGTTTTGCGTTACACAATGAGAGTGGTTTTGTTCTGAGGTTTATCATTGCTTTGGATGCTTGGTTTTAGCTTAACTACTTACTGAGAAAGAATCTGACTCGTGATATTTATTCATCCTTTCCTGCAGCATGTAACACCACTTCCATAATTAAGCCAACTGGATTATGTATTAAACTTTTTCTTATCCTACAGGCACACCTGGCATTGATACTCCTTGATCCCTGATGTCATGTTTGTGTGTAGCACACTGTAAACAGAATTCTTATAGGCTGTATTTCTACGGGTTACTTAGATTTCTATAATCAGTAATTTTATTAATAGGACTGTGGTTCTTGTTTTGGTGCAGTGGGATTGTCCTTACCTTATACACTTGTAGATTTTTTTAGTATAGTTTTGGACTATAAGAATTTCATCAAAAAACATACGGGATTTCTAAATCTACATTGGCTAAGATAGCTATAACCAAAGAGAGGCTTGCATTTTTACAGTTAAATTATCTGCAAATCTTTTATTTCCATCGCTGATCCTTAAAATGGATTTCTTATAAAGATAGTTGTTAGACTTCCTCTTCCTTTCCATAACCCACTGTAGTGCTTTTGATGCCCTTGAGTAAAAGTTTTGTCTCAATGACTCTACATACTGCATATATAATAGACAGAAATAACCTTGGAAAATGAGTAGTATGAAAATATTCATAGACACTTGGAAAATGAGGTACAGTATGTAGTTCTGTCTCCAGACAAGAATGTCTAACTCATTTGGCTATTTATAATGCAGAGTTGTTATCACTCTTCCTTCCTGATGGTTTAATATTTTTTGGTCAATTCAGTGGCATGTAGAAGCAAAAACAAGTAACATAACACAGTAACAGCAGAGCTGGCTGCTCTGCGTACTAGTACGGCCCTTTTAACTGATTTGTGCCTTTTATCCATGATCTATTTTCCTATTGTACAAGGAAAATGCAACATTGGGCTGCAAATACACTTTTTAATCCTTTGCACATCAATTGGAAGCAGTCCACAGACACTATTAAAGAGTACTCAAGCTGCTTGGTGTATTTCCAATAATGCATAGTTAGATACAGTTATAATTCATCTTCATTTGCCTTTGTGTAGCTGAGGAGGACTTAAGAAAGACTGCATCAATGATTAGGCTGCTTATACTGTGAAAAAAAGAACTTTCATTAATGAAACTGCAAATCCTAACAAATGCTATTATCATAAAATAATTTGCAAGTTAGTTGCCAATAATCAGGAACATTATAATAACCATTAAAATGACGAGCCCTGAGGTCCTTAATTTCCAAGAAGCTATGAATAGCTACGAATTTACAGTAGCTGTGTTCACAGATTTCTAAAAAGCATTTCACAAGGGATTACACATCTTTCATGGTAAACTTGAGGCCCTCAGTTATATGAGTCTAACTCTACTGTAGGATGAATATGGATATAAAGAATTAAAAATGAAAAAAAGAATCTGAGTATATGAAGTGTCAGAATAAGCAATCAATATAATAAATCAATAAAATATTTCCATGTTGAACTTTATTTCATACTTATTTTAATGAAAATGAAACAAGCATGTACCACAATAATTTCTTGATTTTATGACCTTAGCCTAGAAGAGAACTGTGACTGCCATATATTTTGCTTGCTTCTAACCATGACTATCTTTTTGGTAAAGAAAAAATATAGTATCTATGTAACAAAATAAACTGGGAAAAATGAAGAAGGAGAAGAAGAAAAGAAAGGAGGAAGAGGAAGAGAAAAAGGGAAAGAGGAAGAGAAGGGAGAAGGAAGAAGCAGCTGCTGCTTAAGGCTTAAAGTTTTGGTGTTCAGAATTCTTAATAGCTATAGCCTTATTTGAACAAAGAAAACATGCAATGTAACTGTCTGAAGAAAACATCACAATTTACATCAGGAAAAAAATGGGCATGATTCAGCCAACATACACATTCAACTGTAATGACTGGAAAGTAATTAAATACTTATTAAAATGTTAATCAAAGGTCTGATTCAATTTCTTATTTATGTATAGCCTTTTCCTGCCTATTTCCTTCCTCGCATGAGAGCTGCTACTGAGTGGGAAGAAAACTCGCTGTCTCATCAGCAGAAAACTCCCTGTCTTTTTGAATATGAAATGGAGGGTGCAGTGGGCACATGGTCATGCCTGAAATGTTCACTTTTGCTGGATTTTATGCCCCTTATAAATTAATCTACAATCTGCCCTGTTAGTAGCTCACTTTTGTTTTACTTATTAATCAATGCTTAAGAAATATAGGAGAGTAACACTCCATTTACACTTTTTCCCCAGAATATACAGTATAAATATAGTAAGAATCATGCCATAAAACTATATGCAAAATTTGCACACTATTATTGCATGCTTGTGATGATACTACATGCCAAATAGTATTAGTTTATTAGCTTTCAAATGATCCTAAGCTGAACTTCAGATCTTTTATTGTAGATTTCATCAGTCTGTAATGGGGGAGAGTATTATCCCAGGGTACATGTAGCTGTAAAGAAACCCAGTCATTAAATATTATTTAAATGTGTTTGCTTTTCTGCCCAAATTAAATATAATGGCAATTCAAGTAATGCCTAAAAAGTCTGTTCCTGTTATGTAAATCGATCAGAATTCATTTTTCTCAGCTTTGGGGGAAGGTTTCCCTCCATTCTGCCTCCTCCTCCTGATAACTTTTGAAGTTTTGGTGGCAAGTCTGCCATAGATTGGCTCATAGGGTCTGACATTTTTGTAGTTTTAGATATGAGTTTCTCCTCTGAGTTTCCAGGGACAGAACTTATTCGTTGCAGTTTCATAGGGAGATCCCCCATGCTATAGGCTTTTTCTGAAGTAGTAGAACTCATTCTCAACAGTTTTTTAGGAAAGTCTTCCCTTCCAGTTATTTTCTGTAGTTTGGAAGGCAGCTTTGTACCAATATCATCTAGACCATCCAGACATTCTATAGAATTATTCCTTTCTTTACTGTTACTGACTGCTGGTGCTATTAAAGGAGAGGACATAAGCAACATTTCTTCCTGTTCTTTCACACTGTAAGGTGGAGTAGGAACTTCAAAGGTTGCATGGAACTGGGAGTAGTCTACTTTGAAGAATCCTTCTTCTAAAGAAATGACAGGGAAAAAACGATGACCCCAGAGAACTTCATCCTCTGTGTATGATGTTCGAGCTTGACAGGTCATTCCTATGGGCAAAGAGCAAACAAAAACTCAGTGAATAGCTTGGAAGCAATATTACGTACACATAAAACACATTTGGTTTGAATTCCAGCTATCTGGGCTTAATTTCTATTTATCTCAATGGAATGTACTGTAGTGATGATACACATATAAATAAAACAAATAACAACAGTTCCTTCAGAGAAATTTTGCCAAATAACTCTGTAACAATTGTAGGATATTCAGCTCCATTCCTGGAAGACTGCCCTCTTGTTCTTTTGCATATGCAGAATATTTGGAATTTTTATAAAATCTGCAATATTTAACAGACAAAAACAATGCTGAAAACACATTAAAACAAATTGCATGAAACATTTAATTAAGAACTATAAAGCAGGCAGAAACAAAAGACAGCATTTTCTAAAGGAACTAGTTTTTTGACTGATCTTTTATGAATTCATAAATGGATGAGATACCTGGATGTATGGATAATCCACCAAAATATACTTAATTCATCCAAATTCAAAGTAGCTAGCCAATCTATAACTGTTACTGTAAACTAGTCTAACTTCAACAGACTACATCATCTTAGGTGGACAAAGATTTTTCAGGAAAAACTGGCTTCTAAGGAATATCACCCTCTGGTGTTCATCAGTCCCCTGGCATCCTCCTTTGAAAGTGACCATCCCACACCTGAAGCCAAATTAAAATGAATTATTAATAAAATGATTATATTGAAATAAACAGTTCTTTCATACAAACTGGAGACATTAGTAACACTGTATCTCTCAGACTAGGATACTGTCAATATGTTGGATAAAATATCTACTCAGTAAGTTTCTAATAACATTATCCTTTGATAATTATTCCAATATTGTTAAATTTCATGACTGACTGATTTCTGCATGAGGATGTGTTTGATGAAAAATATGTTATATTGTCATATGTTATTGGAGCTTGAATTACACTATACTCTTTACAAAAGCAAGAGTTGCTGTAGCAGCCCTAAGTGGGGGAAATGTAAAATCCATACAGCCAAATGTTGTTGCAAACTTTCAAGATTTCAAAATTATTTAGGATGCAGAATGATTAGAAAGGGGTGGGGAAAACAGAAGGAAAATGGCTGAGAGCCATGTCTGAATTAGATCACATTATTATTTAGGATGAGAAGCCCCTGGGCATACAAACTGAGTCTTCAGTTTTTCTTACAACAACACAGTAATCACATCAAGGAATAAAGTATTTTTAAAAGCAACTGAAAGCATTTTAAGAACATCAGTTTTTAATTTCAACACAAGGTGCTGACAGAACAAGAACCAAATCATAGGCTTTCTAGAGTCTTGATCAATCAATAAAAAACATTACCCAATACATTCTGGGTTGTATCAGAACCAGAATGTCTCTTGGGCTTGCCATGCCTTTCAATATAAGCCACCACAAAAATCACAAAACATATTAAACAAAACTAAATTGCACGTCATCAGGAGCTTCTTGTAAGGCTGGATATAAGCAACTTTTCATGATTTTGAGAAGACAGTCAAAGTCATCTTTGAAATCAGCGTTCCCAAAACTGTTGACACTTCACTGTTGCTGATGATAAAATATAATTCATTGAGATCAATGCTATAAATTGTGATACATTGATGAAAAAAAGCTGATTTTTTAATCTTTTATCTTCCAGGCTGCAGCCATACCAGTTAAATTCATTTTAGCAAAATACACATTGCTTAAATATGTAATGTAGAAAAGAGGGGGTTATATTTAACAAAAGACCAGTCTCTTTACAAATTTAAAATAAGCATCCTGCTTCTTTCAGTTTTATTAACTAACCCTTTTTAATTAGCTGTTGAGTGGCATTCACAAATACAATTGCTCCAGAGACAACTGGAGTATGCATCCCTCTGTCTCAAGCAGGATCTTCTTGGGGAAAGGAGAGATACTTACTTAAGCATGTTTCAGAGAGAGAAATCTACCTCTGTTCCTCCCTCTCCATGAGAAAGGGATTTTGTTGTTTTGAAAACTACCAGCAATTTGGGAAAAGGTAAAGCAAGAAGGTGAGAACTGGGTCTCAGGAACAGCATTCCTGAACCTCTGTTGAGAGGGGGGAGGTTTTCTATCTATTAGATATTGGAAAAAGACCCAGAGCCTTGTATTTTTTTCTCTTGGAAAAAATAAGATACTGATCAACTATATTTTTTTCTACTATTGAATGGTTTTGTGTGATAAAAGAGTTTTAACATTAAAATGAAATTTTTAAACTGTTTTACTTTTTTAAAATAGTTTGATTGTGTTAATATTCTGTAAAATTGGTCTGGAGAAGTGATGGCCGAATGGTTAAGATGCTGGGCTTGTTGGTCTGAAGGTCGAGTTCGAGACCCAGGCACTGTGTAACGGGTGAGCTCCCGTTACTTGCCCCAGCTCCTGCCAACCTAGCAGTTTGGTGAGAAAGGTAACAGCATCCATGTGCCTTGGCGTATAGTTATACCTGCCACATGACCACTGAAGCGTCTTTGGACAAATGCTGGCTCCCTTCACTGTAAATCGGAAATGAGCACCGCCCCCTAGAGCTGGACACAACTGGCAGGGGAAACTTTTACCTTTAAAAAAATATTGGCCCATCTTCCAAAAATGGGAGGAGAAAAAATGAACTGATTTCTCTAGCTATATGCCTCAATACTATAGAGCCAGGAGATGTTTTTTTAATTTTCAGTAATTAACAAAGGGTGTAGGACCCCTATTTCTGTCATGCACCCCTATTTCTGTCATGCACAGAATACAGGTGATGGTAGCAAGAACCAGCAAGCCACAAGAATGAGACTATCCTCAACTCAGCTGTGTGTTACACCTACCTACTGTTGCTTTTGGGTATTTATCAGTGGAACTGCAAAAAAGTTGCAAAACTTTCTCAAAAAGGCAGGTGGACTTTTATTATTTGATGTAATAGGAAAACATTTTGCCTCCCATCCAGGAGACTTTACCAATTCCATGTGAAAAGGAGAGAGATGGCAATAATAGATAGGATAGGACAGGATACAGGACACGTACCAGAAAAAAGTTCTCACAGACTAACAACATCATAAAGACTAAATGTTTCCTGTAGTCTGTCAATTTTCTGGAAATCCATATTCCTGCACCATTTGAAGGGTATTCTCCCCAAAATGTGTAGCTAAATGTCTTTATATTATATTAATCTAGGTCATGATTTATAGCAAAATTGCAAAAAAATTGCAAAACTTTCTCAGAAAGACAACTGGACTTTTATTATTTGATGTAATAGTAAGATGTTTCATCTCCCATCCAGGAGACCAGAAACAAATATTTGGAACACCACTTAATCATCATCAAACAATTGCAAAAGTCAGCTTTACTTTAGAATTCAAATAGATAAAACCTGCCACGTGATACTCTAAACTAAATAATTGTCAGTAAGAAAGACAGAAACGTCTGGATAGTGGATATGGCAGTACCTGGAGACAGCAGAAGAGAAGAGAAAGAACTTGAGAAAATCACAAAATATAAAGACCAGCAAATAAAATAACTGTGGCAAAAGAAAGCAAAGATAATACCAATAGGAATAGACACCTTGAATGCAATCCCAAAACACTGGAACACCACTTGAACACCATTGGCACTGACAAATTTACCATCAGTCAACTGCAAAAGGCAGTGTTACTTGGACCCTGCGACAATACCTTTAACAACATCAAATAACAGCATCTGCTTATCCCACATCCTTGGGAAGGATTTGATATGGACAAAAATGCCAAATCCAGTCTAAACATTTGACTGACTGAGCAGCAAACCATAAAATTAATAAAACCAGGAAAAGAATCAACCTGAGTTTTGGAAAAAAGATTAGAAATCCAGTATGTTCTATATTCTATTAGTTCTGTACAATTCATTTAAACAGCATATGATTAGATACATAGAATATCAGGTGTGGTGGTGCAAGCGGTTAAGAACTTGACTTGCTGGTTGGAAGATCAGTGGCCCGAGTAGAAGACCCAGCGTTATCATGCAGTAGGGTGAGCTCCTGTTGGTCTGGTTCAGCTCTCGCCAACCTAGCAGTTTGAAAGCATGCAAATGCAAGTAAATAAATAGGTACCGCCTACTCTGGCAGAAAAGGTAACAGAGTCTGCCACATGACCACGGAAGTGTCCTTGGACGAACGCTGGCTTTTCAGCCTGGAAATGGAGATGAGCACCACACCCCAGAGTCGGTCACGACTGGCAGGGTAATGTTTACCTTTAGATATATAGAATACATATATTCATGCTCCTTCAACTGAAATAACTGGTGTTTATTGGAAGAAAAGCATAACTAAAGAAAATATAACAAAAGAAAGGCATACTGTTGATTCAGAATAGCACTTTGAGAGAGGGTGTATTATATATGCATATCATTAACTGTCAGAGGGTTTTTTTTGTGGGTTTTTTTGTAGGTTTTTTTTTAAATAGCCCACTTTTTATCCTGTTCTTAGATTGTGCATATAAGCATATAGAAAGAACTATATTTGTACAATGAATGAAATTAAATAAAATCTGCTGCCATCAAGAGAGACCTAAGAAGTGTGCCTTTTCTGTAGTAGCCCTGCCTATTGAACATCTTTCCCCCTGAATTCAGTTGGGAATCTCATTTATATTACCCACCCCATTCTCCAATGATTTCGGGAAGCATAAATATAACCTCCCCCCAGTGAGGCCCCACCTTGCTGTGGTTGGGGGGCTTGTGTGCTCTGAAGAAGATGAGAGCTTTGCCAGAGGTTCAACCATACTGGACA
>JANHZU010002999.1:119660-133290 GCA_032468055.1 Acrochordus granulatus
TGAAAATGATTTTTTGGTGAATATTTTTGGGGGCATGGAATGGATTGTCTGACTTTCCATTGTTTCCTATGGGAAACTGCGTTTCTCTTTACGAGGATTTCGCGCTAAGAGCGTTCTTCCGGAATGGATTAATCTCATCTTGTGAGGCACCACTGTACTTGCATTTGCATGCTTTCACACCGCGAGGTTGATGGGAGCTGAGGTGGAACAACAGGAGCTCACCTGCTGCATGGCAATGCTGGGTCTTGAATGCGGGCCACCGACCGTCCAGCTGGCAAGCTAAGCTCTTAACCACTTGCTCTTAAGTCAAAAAGAGCTACCAGATTACTGATCTTGCTGATCCTTAGGCAGTGTATGATCAAAGTCTTGCTTTTACTCTTATTGATACAGGTGAAATGGTTGGCATTTTATATTATAATTTTCATTGCATAATTATCAATCACGTAGAACTGAATTATTTGCCTTCATGTAGTGGCATTGGGTATTTTTTCTCAAAATGTGTGAAATCACAGCTAGTGCTGCATTTTCTGTGGTTCACACAGAGATTTTAATTATGGTATGCAGCAGGATTCTATCCCTGTGTGGTAAATTTGTATGCAGTTTGAATTTTATAGACACTCTTATGTAAGAAATCTACCCAAAGTATGAGTTTTTTGCAGTGAATTTGTACACAATGAGCACTGTTACAAAAAAAGCATGTATATTTGCAATCAAACAATAAGAAAAATAAATTTATTGTATTTTTGACCAGATGTTTCCTTATTTTTTAGAGCAAAACTTTTGGTTATCAATAGAATATATTCTTTAAAAAATCTGATGCTGATGCAAATTTTCACTCAGTTCATCACAAAGTTATGCATATCTGCTTATTAGTAAGTCCTACAGAATTCCTGAAGCTTTCTCTTGCAAAAGTATGGATAAGATTGCAACTTGTTTAATCATCTTGAACAGACTGAAATTATTAAATTAGTGAAGCAGCGGTATCCTGCTTGGTGTTAAAATAACTGACTTTATTTCAATGGCTATATTAGATTCGTGTTGTGAGAACTACAGCTTTAATAATCAATACTTAATTTTTCTGTTCTTCTTTCCATGATGTCATCTAAATCAAATTAAATTATATAGAGAAGAAATGAAATATAAACCTCAGAATATCTGCCAGCCAAAGTGAACAATGATTCAGACTACAATATTTAAAGTCAAAAATACAAAATGCAAGTACTTCTTGCAGAATAAAATGTATGCATAGATTTAACATTCATGAGGATTTGTTCCATATGTATAGTTTGTTGGTCAAGCAAAACAAGACCCTTTATGAATTTGTTTATATTCTAAACTAATTTGTAGCACAATTTCTACCTTCAAATGTTGTAATTGTATATACACGTTGTTTCTGTATTTATAGTAAAAAAAATCTTAATTCCACACATGTATATCAATAGACATGTTTCCAAAGAAGAAGCAAATGGAAAAGAAGTGAGACAAGGAACATGTTTGGATCTAGTGTGAGATTTTAAAACTCAGTTTAAGAAAAACATTACAAAATTCATCTTGGCTGTCGTTAGCTCAGTCCTAGCAATGATCATCGCAGTCTTTCTCAAAGCTAGGTTCCTTCCTTTCCCAATGGTAAATAATAAAAGAAAGAAGAATGCTAAGGAAAACTAAAGGCAGCAGCAGGACTATCTTTTAAATTTGAAAGATTTTGGGCATGCACGCTTAACAGCTTCTACTGGATGAGAAAAGGGAAAATGGTAATTTAGTCCAAACAATCCAACCAAGGTTGTTCTGAACATTCTGGTGGAGTATTAGGAATTTAAATAAGGAACCTCTTACATTCCATGTTTTTAATTCTTTTTCTCCTAAGGTCACCTTCTAGTTCTATTGACTGGGGACACTAATGAATAACTTCTAAAAATATATATTTCTGAACTTCAGAAAACTTTGGGGAAAAATCTGAACTTTTATTAGCATTGTCTGGTAATCGGTCTTCAAAGAAATGCCAGGGTACAGCTCCTGATTTCTAACTCAAAACTGAGAATCACAAATAAAATGTTTTTAGGAAGTTATGTACTCAAATTCCAAGCTGTTTTGAGATGAGAATCCAAGAGATGACATAGACTATAAAAACAGAATCTGATGCAATGTGTCTTTAACATTGTGCTACAAAATTAGTACTCTTTCCCAGAAGAATGATTTAAAACAGTTTTCTCTAAGACATTCTGCAAATTTCCTGTGGAGTTAGAACTAGAGAATTTTTGTTGTATTTTTGACAAAATACTAACATTTTTAGTTAGTTCCTTCCAGAGCATCCACAGCAAACTTTAGTGATGCCAAAATAACGTGTGTAGTGAAATCCTTATGCAAATACCATCATTATGTACTTGTGGCCTGACATAGTGCATAAATCGCAACATTTGTGGGATGAGATAATTGGCATAGGGTCGCGCATTGATGCGAGAGGTTAAGATGCTGGGCTTGTTAGCCAGAAAGTCAGCAGCTCGAGTTCAAGACCCAAGCACTTCCACATAACAGGATGAGCTTTCATTACTTGCCCCAGCTCCTGCCAACCTAGCAGTTTGAAAGCGTGCAAAATGTAAGTAGATAAATCGGTACCACCTAAATTGGTGGGAAGGTAACAGTGTCTGTGCACCTCGGCATATATATAGACATGAGGGCCACATGTCCATGGAAGCATCTTCAGACAACACTTGCTCTTCAGTTATAAAATGGAAATGAGCACTGCCCCCAAGGACATGACTGGCAGGGAAACCTTTATTTTTTTATGGTTGTCATACCCATGCTTCCATCCAATTGTACTAATGTTCTTTTATTTTTTTCTTTGTTTTAAAACATTCATCCTTATAACTTTCACTCTCATAGATAGTATTTGACTATCAGAAAAAAAATATCTAAATTATACATAGGGTGTATGTACTCTGGATAAATATTCTTGCTGGAGATATGGTCCGTCATGAAAAAATTGGATTTTTAGCATATGTGCATATAAATATAAATACTGCCTGACTTTATTAGTGATGTATTTATAATTCAAACACTGATATTTACAGTATGTCTGGTATGATTCAAGTTTAGCTTCAAAGTACAAGGATCTGAACCTGTGAAAGGAGTGCACTATAATTTGTATGTTTTGAACTCTGATTTGAAATGGATGATATAAAAAAATCTCTACTTTGACATTTTCATTGAATGTGGCATTATTTCTAATGTCTTTTTGTAGCATTCACTCATATATTCCATTGTCATATTCCAAAAATGTATTCCTTTGCGACTGCTACTGAGTCAGCTATGGTCTCAACAGCAACGTAGATGAGAAGCAAGAACGCAAAAAGACTCTCCACCTTGCAGCTGGCCTTTTCTGTTGCCCTTCTTACTTGTGAAGGAACAGACATACCATCAGCTGCAAAAACCTGGATGAATGCTAAATTCAAAAGATTAAATATTTCATGTCAGCTTGTACTTGTCTGGATTTTTGCAGCCCATATATGGTACACCTAGCAAGGAAAAGTGTTTAAATAGCCAACTTGGAGAGAGGGATGTTAGTGTGCATCTGCATAGCAATATTTATTTGGAAGATTTTTATCTTACCCTTATTACTTTATAAGTATCAAAGCAGTGAACATTTCTAATACTCCTTCCTCTTCCTATTTTCTCTACAACAGCAAATAGGAGGGGAAGAAGATTGGAAAAGTCAAACGTTAGGTAACATATATTTCATTTGTCCCCTTCCCTATGAACACCAAAGCTTAACGACAAATGTCAGTGATATATTTAGAAGTGAGATTTGTTAAAGGAACTTTTACAGAAGGATAAGATTCAGTATGTTTCAATGTTTGGTCTTGGTGCTTTATATATGACAAATATATGTTGAAGGAATTGTGAACAGTCATTCAAACATCTTCTAGAGGTGCCACCAATGATCAAATTGGATTACTTTCCTTTTTCAGTGGTTTAGTTACATTTAAATTAGTCTCCCTGTCCCTTTCTCCTTTCCACCATTGTAAAATATTTTGTCATACTTGTACTGTTTGTAGGTATAACAAAGGGAAGCAAACAGCACTCTAGAGATCAATGCCAGCTCAAGATTTTCCAGAACTGAAAAAGTATTCTTGTATTCTTATTAAAGTTTAATAAGGAGTTGAAAAATATGGGCTCCCTTGTATCTGGCATGCTCGCTGAAGAATGTCCAGTTTAAGTTCTTTGCGCATAAGAAAAGAGAGAGCAAGCTGGTGAGAAAAACAGACCCAAAACATTAAAGATTTGCAGGCTCAAAAAAAGTCTCCTACCTGTTCACAAGGTATTAAAAACCTGGCTTTGCCATCTACGTAGCTTGGTAATGTAAATGAGCCTGTTTTCATGGCTGATATATGAATTCTTATAAATGTTTTCAGCAGCTAATTTATGTTACTGATGTATTTTAAAAGAAATTCATTGTTTTATCCTGTTTTTATTTTGTTTTTAATTGTTATCCATATGAGATGGGCAGCCATATAAATTTAATAAAAATATATATACAATATGTGTATTTTTTTGTTTCATACAAAGAAAATGATTTTATTATGAAGACAGTGATTCCTGATCATGAAAAGTTGCCAATTATTTCCTGATGTCAAGAGATAATTGTTGTTCAGTCACACAGTTGTGTCTAACTCTTTCTGACCCTATGGACTGTAGACCAGACCTCCCTGTCCTATACTGCCTCCCAGAGTCCACCCAAGCCCATATCCATCACAATGACTATGCTATCTAATCATCTCATCCTCTGCCATCCCTTTCTCCTTTTGCCTTTCCCAGCATCACAGTCTTTTCTAATGAGTCCTCTCTTCACATTATGTGGCCAAAGTATTTGAGCTTCAGCTTCAGCATCTGCCCTTCCAAAGAGCAATCAGGGTTGATTTCCTTTAAGATCAATTGGTTTGATCTCCTTGAAGTCCAAGGGACCCTCAGTAGTCTTCTCCAGCACCACAATTTGAAGTCATCAATTCTTTGAAGCTCAGCCTTCCTTATGATCAACTCTCACAGCCATACTGGGAAAACCATAGCTTTGACTATAAAGAGATGATTACCAACAATGTATTTGATGAAGATTTACAAAAAAGCAGAAAAAGAGTGCATCATTATTTCCTTTTTGTAACCTGAGAAATTAATTTATTTTTCAATGACCTGTTCATAGCCTTATAGATTTCTCATATGCTATTAGAGAGTATTGCAGTTTTAGAAAGCTGGTATTTAAAAACTGTAGTAAGAAAAAAATGCAAAATTTTGGAACCAATTAAAAACTAGTCAGAGATCTCCACTGGATTTTTTGCTAGAATGCAATAGAAATAACAAAGGGGGAAGTCTGCAATAGGAGAAAATTTTTAATGCAAAACCATAGTCTTATTTCCAATAGATAGACTATACTAAAATTCTGCATATTTTGTATGCTGTGGTTAAAACTGTTTTATTTCCTTAGTTTTCATACCTGCACTTGGGAACATCATCAGAGGAAAATTAACATAAGTTTTTTTTATACTGGGTGCTGTTATTTCTAAGGCACCTCCCCCGTGTATGTGTGAGTATGAGCTGTTCCCCTACTTCTCTCTCTCTTCTTCTGGCTTGTCTTTGTATGTGCTGATGTCAATACTTTACTCCCTTACTAGTAATGTTATCTCATAATCTATCAGCTGGCTCCCTCCTCTTTCCAGCATGCTGGAGCTGACTGTTGCATGGTCGGTGTGCTCAGTTAACTGAGCTTTCCCTTGACTAGCATGCACACACACACACAAACCCTTGAATGGGCCAGCTAGAGGAGCAGAAGCAAACTATGGTAGATGGGTGTATGTGCATGTGCTAGTCAAGAGAACACCCAGTTGACTGAATCCACCGACTGCACAATGGATGGCTCTGGCCTGCTGGAAGGAGAAGGGAGCCAGCTGATTAGACAGACATGAGAGGCCATTAATAGTAAGGGAGTAGTGCATTGCTGTCAATACATCCAAGGACAAGCTAGAAGAAGAGAGAGAGAAATAGGGGAAAAGCTCATACTTGTACATACACATGGGGGAGGTGTCTTGAGAATAACAGTTATAAAAACAACTTTGAGGCTGCATTTCATGTTAATTTTCCTCTGACGATGTTCCCAAGCATAGGTATGAAAGCTAAGGAAATAAAATGGTTTAACCCCAGCACAGGAAATATGTAAAATTTTAGTATATTTCCTGGGGTGCATGGTTTTGCAATTTTAGGAAGATAGAATATAAAAAATCAGAACAAAGACAGAAGTGTTTCATTTTTCATTTTATCATGGTATGTCATAAGGGACCATTAAAAATTTGGTAAATCTCATAAAAGAGATTTTAGAAACATGCTACATAAGATGAATTGGGATTCAGCTCCTAGAATTCCCAGCCATCATGATCTCTGATCATTTTAACTATTAATACTGGAAATTCTATTTTCAGCCTACCTGGAAGAGAAGAGATAAAAGAGACTATGTTAAATATGCGTATAACGATTCTCTGTTGAAGTTAGTTTTTGCTTTGTCATCAAAATAGCTCTATAGCTCTACAATATAAGTTAGGTTATATAAGGAAAGAATACCTCTACCTCCGTTAGTTTAGATCAAATATTACTATTTTAATAAATGGAATAGGAAAATAATGCTTGAAATGAACTCTTTTGTTACTCATAGTTACTTCTCTACATAATCACCATCTTCAGCAGTCAAAAATTCAATTGCGGTGTATTTCTTAAAGCACAACACAACTTTTTCTCACAAAAACTTCCTGCCAAATGAAAGGAAAGAGCACATGCTAAAGAACACATCAGAGCTTCCAGCACATCAGTATTCCCATTCTTTAGCAATTTATAACATTGGAGATACTATTTTTCATTCAACTCTTGCAGTAATGTGTGCACATACACACAAATATACAATAAAATACAGTACAAGGCTTTAGAAGTCAACAAATATATCCAAAGTAACTGGAAATTCCAGTGTGGAATTAATGAAAACCCAATTTATAAGACTTTCTATTCTCTCCCCATACACAGCAGAAAAAAAGATACAAGTGTATTAAATTTTTAAAATTATGGGTATCCAGGAAGTTTTGTGCAAACCTGAGATAAATAAAATATTAAAAAATGCATTGAACAGAGAGGATGTACTGATGTATAAAACACAGTTCTATTTTTCTTAATATAGGATCCTTCTTCTTATTGGTATTTCATAAACCATCTTAAGTCCAAATGTTGTTGTCTGATAAAGGGACAATACACACTATATTCATGAGTGGAATAGCTTAACAAAAAGAATTTCCAACACAGCATGATCACCTGCACCTTAGTTTCTGCTGCAGTCTTGGATTCTTCATAATACGTGCATATGCACAGAAAAGGAAAGTTTATCAATTTTAAAATCTACAAATGAAATACAAATTTATCTAGAAGCACTGAAATTCTGGACAAACTTTCCATTTTACAAATCAAGAAAGAAGTACAGTATTATGGGTTTTACTAGGGAAAAATGATACACTACTGTAATTTGTGTGTATGTCTGTGTGTGTGTGTATAGTGAGAGAGAGAAAGGGAGGGAGGGGGTTCTTGTCTTTATTTAGCTACCATAATTGCGATAGGTAATTTGGTTGTTGAGCAAAACATGATGATTTTACAATTTTATTTCAACTTTCCTTTGTTTTATACTGTAGAATTTACAGGTTGTAAATGCAAGGTTTGGTCACAAAAGTTACAGTATTTCTTTATGTCTGTGAAGACTCTCAGTCGTCCAGGGTAATTGCATCGCAACAAAGTTTAGAAAAATCCAGTCCAGATGCCTGTTTTTTAAACTTTGTTGCGAAGTATTTCTTTATCATTGCCCTACATGTGAGCAGTCACTAAACAAGACAGTCACAAAATGAGGAGTTTGTGTATGTGTGTGTTTTCACAAAAACCTTCACGAATCTGGGGATACACTGCTTGTTTTAGCTGAAAACCCGTTTAGTCTATTTAAAAGAGCAAGATAGTAATGAGATTTGCAAAAATATGACTCATTTACAATTATAAATTAAGGAACACAGAACATTATTCTGAACAATGAAGCAGGAATATACAGGAACCCATTATTGCTAATTGTTTGAAATGGAAAAGAAAAAAACATGCAGGACTGCACGACTGAGCAACAAAAATTGCAATAGACCGGTCTTCCAACTTATTTCTCTGCCTTTGTACATAGTTCTTGGAACAGTTACACAATAACAATTACAAAAACATGTTTTAAGCTTGGAAATGAAATACATATTTTTTAATTAAAAATACACAAACTGACTTTACCCTACCTCCCTAGCGTATCAGAGAAAGGGAAGGCACAGTTGGGTTTCAGCTTTGCTGGTTACGAGGATTTATATAATAATGAATACTAAAAATCACTGACTATTGTGGACACTATAGTAGCCACGTCTTCATTTTTTTTAAACCGATAAAACTGGTTTACCAGCCGTGCTGTGTGTCTTCAGAATGAACTTTGAAGACCAGGGGAGCAAATTTTGAAAGAGTGGAAGCTAAAGAGGGAATTAGAAGGTGGTTGTTTCGTAGCCTTTGGCCAGAATTATAATTATGGCAACAGACCACAACAATGGCATTCTAGAATTTTCAACAGATTTAGGAATAAGCTAAATAAAATAAGCCTTCTTATTTATCTTTTCCCAGCTAAAAATATATTGTATTGGATGTTAGAAGGCTGTTTGATAAAGGTTGCTGCAACCTTCACGTATGATAAAAGATATTTATATAATGTTTATCTGACCTTCCTGGATAACCCTTTAGGAATGATAACTAATACTGAGTGTAATTGATTATATAGTATGATTGGTGCTTTCTATATCTCTTTGCTGCAATACAACATACATGGGTCATTGCTTTTAGTCAATCTGATTGGAATTGCCTGTAAGCACAGTAAATGAATAAATCTATTAAGCAAGGTCATTTTACGAAGCATCCCTTCTCTGTCTGTACTTGCCAAGTGCCAACATCATCTTCTCTAAAATTTGGGTGACCCCAATCCTGCCAACTTTTCAAAAGGTTTGAAAGACCTGGTTCTCCACCTCTACTCCAGCATTGGGCCATTGTGAGCTGTTTTAATATGTACATTATTGTTCCCATGTATAATTTGCTGTTGACAGCTGCATGTATTTCCAATTTTTTAAAACAGTGGTGTCCAACCTTGGCAACTTTAAGCTGGCTGAGGAATTCTGGGAGTTGAAACCCACACATCTTAAAATTGCCAAGATTGGGCACCCTCGTTTAAATCTTCTGTTACCTACTCAAGATTGCTTGGCAAGTAGATAGTCACATAAAAAGAATGAAGGGATGAAGAATATTTTTTTAAAGATATTGCATTGTAGGGCCTATCGTGTGATAGTGGCACCTTTTTCAAGCTTCCTTCACGTGTCGCTGTATGCAAATGCTCAAAGTGGAAAAAAGGGTTTGCACAATTCATATTTCCCAGTTCATACCTCAAACACTTTATTTAATCCTTTGCTTGGCTTTTGCAGCCCCACTAAAGCTTAGAAATACAAGGAGAGGCTGTAATTAGAGACCATTTGACCATGAACATTTCCAGTGAGATGGAAGTCTATTTATTAGTACCAGGAGAGTTAAATCCGTACAAAAATGTGACTTAAGCCATAGTTCAAAAATATCTAGCCATTATCATGACTTTATTGATTATCTCTCTTTCTTATGCTCTAGATATGCTGCATTTGTATAATTATTTATTTGTATCCTGTCTTTATTATTTTTATAAACAATTCAAGGTGGCAAATGTATTTAACATACCTTCCTCCTCCTATTTTCCCCACAACAACCCTGTGAGGTGAGTTGGGCTGAAGTGAGTGTCTGGCCCAAGGTCACCCAGCTGTTTTCACAGCTGTGGCAAGATTAGAACCTATGGCCTCCCCCTTGCTAGTCTGTTACCTTAATTACTTGGAAAAAAAACTATCATTGAGACCTAGATGAAATTTTTTAGGAATGTTGATGCTTCAGGTTTTCTGAGTTAATGGAAGGCCAAATTATGCTACAGACAGCAATTGTGTTCAGAATTTAGCAAAGTACATGCTTGCTGCAACAGATATAAATTGAACACACCATTAGAAATGATGACATGCTAAATATAGCCATCATAGATCACTGAAGACATAATATAATCTACTATGTGCACCCAGACACATACTCTAGCCTGAAATTATTTAACATCCACTTTCTTATTTTAGGTCCCTTTAAGACAAAAAATTACTTTGATTGCAGTAAGATAAAAGAGCCTAGAAATTATGTCTTAATCCAATTAACGTCTGACACAGTAAAACAGCATTATTTGCATAAAATAAAATTGATAAATGCTTGCCTACCAACTTTAGAGGATAGCAGTTGTAATTCAAGAGTGAAAATAGAGTTTATATATAGACTGAAAAATACTGACACTAGAAAGCACACTTGTTTAACTCCTCTGTCATTTGAAATGGCTCTTGCCAGATGACCTCAGATTTACGACAGAATTCTCAAGTGTTTTGAAGAATAAGGAACAGCATTCAATTGATGGGTCTAATTCCTTACACTCTAATGTGTCCTTTAGAAGTTAGGTCAGTTTTTAAAACCATCAAATGCAGTATATAGCTTTCTCATTTTTATGAAATATTTTTCAGTCAAGCGTTGCACTTTTAATACTCAACCTGTAGTGAGGTGTGTATGGCTCTAATCCCAGCCTGCTGATCTGCCAAGATTTTTTCAGTTGTATGTAATCCACCCACTTCTCACTTAAAGGTTTAGGTTAGCAGTGGCATTTCTCACAATACATTCCTCACAATTGTGGCACGATCATTTGTAGGTACATCTTAACTTGCCTTTCTTGTATAAAAAAAACTTTATGGCGGTACCCCAATTACTTGGCAAATGGATAATGGTATTAACTACAGTGAATCAAGGAACCTGTAAGATGCTTGTTATTCTGTCTTATCAGTTCAACGACGGTATAATCATTTTTATTTATTTATTAAATTTATATGCTGCCCTTCTCACTGACAGGCTCTTTACAGTTGGTAAATTAGACTTTCCAGATCTGGACCGCAAAAATCTGGATCACTACTAGGTGTCAGCAGAGAGATACAGAAAGCACCAATCATACTGCTATGTAGTAGTATTTTCAATGCAGACATAGCAGTTCTCCTTTAAACAATTGGATCAAAGAGACTGCCTCTAATGTTACACATGGCCAACCTCCTTTCTATTGCTTATTACTAAACTAAAAGATCTAACTTGGAAGTTCCCTCTGTTTTCTTGGGAAATACATACTGGGATTCCAAAACCGAGCAACCACTCAAGTACAAAACTTGAACTGGACTTCATGACCTTTACTAGTAGATGTTCTGTTTGGTTTGGCCTTATTCTTAAGCATTTTTCCTACACTGAGCTGATGTAGTGACAAGAGTAATGTATATTGTTCATCTTATACAACTTTTTATTTTTAATTCATCTCAATGTACTCAGTACATTTGGAAGATTTTACTTGCAAGCATTTTTACATTCACTCAGGAGGTAAATAATATTAGCCTGGTATATGAAATGAGAAAAATAATTTATTGTATAGCCACTCCTTGCTTAGTGACTATCTCAGCAACCATTCTCAAATATGACAGCAATAAAATGGTAAACAATTCAACCAATTTTTGTGCACCTGACAACAACACACACAGGAGTGGGAGTAATGCTGGTGCTGCTGCATGAAAGAATTTCATCTAAATGAGGTGGCAGCAACCAGCAATCTTTGCAGTCTGTCTCTTTGTCACATGTTCACTTAGCAACCATTTAACTTAACAACTTGGTGATTGGAATGGAACTCAGTCACTAAATGAGGAATGAGTGTGTAGCTAACATATCAAATTTCATTATTTGTCACTGAATGCTAAAATAAAGACTGTTTTTGAATGACCAGTATAATATGGTTTGCATTTACACTGAATTATTCTTAAGAATAGCTCAGAACAGTGAGTATTATTACACTTATATTCTTGGCATCATTGTGCTTTTGTGAAAAGTAATATTTTAGCAGAAAATATTTTCAAAATAAAATTATAGTAATTATTTTCCAATGTTCAACTTTGTAGATACTGTTTAATGAGCTGGTGCTGAATTTTTTTAATCTAAAACCCCGTAAATATGATTCAGTTAAAAGAAAAAAAAATATATCAGTATCAGAAAACCCAATCTGTATAAAAATAGAAATCGATAATTGCACTAGATGGCTATTATAGTATACAAATACATTTCTTCTTCAAACAGTCCTCAGAGCAGCCAGTACAGAATCCACAGGAAAATAGACATGGTTATCCTTGAATTTAACTGGTGTGGAAAATCAAGCAAAGTGTTAGGGAATCTAAATACAAGTTGTCCAAAAAGGTTGAGCAATAATTTATTCCGTTCTGTATGAAGCATCTTTGCATAAATGTGAACTATTAGGAAAACAGTCACATTTTCTAAAACAGAAAACTGGCTTTCTCTAAGACATATTTCATTCTGCACATGGTACATTGTTTTTAACCTTTTGTGAGCTGCCCAGAACTGTTTAGATAAGATGGAGGGGGGAAATATAAATTAAACAAAAATAAATAAATATTCTTTACATACCGTTCGAGGATATCTCCAAGATGTATCCAAGAATGAAAATGTTTTTCACGTGTTCAGAATTTCAAAACTGTATCTAAATTTTAAAGCAATGCGTCAATTGAAATTAATATTTTATAGTTTTAAAAACTGCCTCAAATCTGATGGGACTGCTGTTTTTCTTTCACAGTGCCCATATTGGTCCAAAGGATAACCAACTCCTGATTTAGTTCATCATGCCAACAAAAATATGGACTTGTTTTTCTTGCCAGATCCAGCAATAGACAAGAATTAAAACTATTCTGGCTTTCAAACAGCTACAAATCTAAACGCAATAGTGTTTGCGCATCATTATCCTCTGTATAAAGACACCGGTATATTGAATTAGCTAATTCTAAATCCAGTTTCTCTGAAAACTTTTTTTTTCTGTCACAGAACTAACAGTGGGAGCGAGTCTATTTATTTAAGGTCCAATAATTAACTCAGTAATGTTGTCCCTCCATTTATAAGGCGGCGCACTGCCCCATGTGCCAACCGAAGGACGTCCCTATAGGTCCACTAAGTAAGATTAATTGACACCTTTACAGTTTTTTTTCTAGGGAGTTTGAAGAGCATTGCATTAAAGGCAATGTCACTTTGGAGTCATTTTTTGCCTTTCTAGCAGAGCATTATACCTCGTTTTGAGGCAGGAAAACACCTGACGTATTTGCACACCTGCTGGGTAAATGACAGTTGTGCAGGCATCCACCCCTCCTCCTCACACACACACACACACATTGTTCTCAGCAAGAGCAAAACCTTTGGCCCAGAATAGTGGTGCCGCTATGGCTGCTGGCTAAGTGGCAGGCAAAAGAGATGTTGCAGTATATTGGTTCAGGCTTTGCAAAGTGCCTAGGCCCATGACTGGCAAATGAACTACAGCAGAAAAACAAGGAATGTAGAAGGGAGGATCAGTAGAAAGATGAATGTAGATATTCAAGAA
>JANHZU010003000.1:60232-77017 GCA_032468055.1 Acrochordus granulatus
GTACAAAAGGGGTAGATCTAGCATCATGATAGAATGATGCTGATTTCATCAAATGGACCAGTTTCCCTCTCTCACACACAGACAGACAGATGCACTGTGGAACTTTTAGTAGTTTATCTTGGTGAGACAGCAACATGAAGATGATCCTCCTCAATTGTCCACTTCTTCTATTTGCCAACAAGAGTTTCTGTGCATCCTCAGGTGCCACTACCATTGGTCAGTTCCAAGTGGCATGGACACTTATTCAGATACTGAGATACTTTATTGGCCAAGCAAGGAATATGACTCCAGTACAGCAGCTTTCAGTATACCTGCAACATTAATAAACAACAGTAAGATAATGCATATCAGTGTTAGTTATTCTCTAGTGTGCAGTCAATAGAAGGAAGCGTTATAAAGTTTGAAATTAATAGGTATGTATACACGTTAGACAGAATTCTGGGTTAATTAGAATTCTCTGCCTTCTGCTCTGTCTATCTTGTAGCATGATCATAGAGCATTATTTGTAGGTATTCATTTGAATGATGGCATGGGGGGAAAAGAAGCAAAGGACTTCTTTACTTCAATATTTTCCTTTCCTGGGGCTTTAATCCAAGCTCTAACAAAGCTTAGCTAAGTGTCCCTTCAGTGGTCTGAACTGGTCTGCACATCTACTTGGTAACTTATCAGGTACAAACCCAGAGTGAGAGTCCAATAAAACTCATATATATCATGTTAGATCTGTGAGAGAGATTTCAAGAGATCTAACAGATCCTGTCAGACTGAGAGGCCTTGTTGGGGGTCCCAATCCTTAAGGAGATCCATCTGCAGGGACTTTCTCAATGGTGGCAGAGGGAAGAGATCAACAGCATCAAAATGTTTATTCCAACCATGTATTTGAAGCCATGCATATTCTTATGTTCCTGCAATGCTTGCAGCCCACATTAAAAAGCATCTGGGCTTCCATGATCAGGTTGTCTCTGCTGTTTTGATGCTGTTGCCCTCCCCCACTCTACCCATGAATAGTTCTGGTGGCACACCTGCCCTCTATATACAAATCATCACTTCCCTGGCCAGTGGGAGAAACTGCTTGGGGGCTGTTAAGACTGGTATCCTCTTGGATTGTGATAGCATGATTTGTATATTTTGTGTTTGTTCAGTTCTTTTTGATCCTCATTTTTGCTGTATGCCACTCAGAACCACTTGGAGTGGAGCCACCTAAAAATATCAGTAGTAAACAAAGCAATAAAAAATGCATACAAGAGGAAAACTTCAAGAAACACTGACTATATAACCAAATGCTGGTATACCTAGGAACAAGAAGATGCAGTGGTGAACAGGTGTGACCTCTTGAGTAGGAAGTCAGAAAAAAGACAAATAATTGCAACTCTATTTTTGTTTTTCAAATAGCATCTGAGTGATTGAGTTTTCTAATAAAAGAAAGGGTTTTAGAGAGTAAAACTTCTATAAGTTTTAAAAAATCGAACGTTGAGTTGAAAAATTGAAAAAAATCATCCAGATCATACCACGATCCCCTTCATTCTTCTTGCTTCTACGAATAAATTAGCAAAGATTTATATCCAAATATGTCCCAAGATGGACATGGATTCTGAGGTATCATTGTTATGTTTTTCCTTTGATTGGAAGCTAGTTGTCTGTTATAATCCCATCCTCTCCTGTACCTTATTTCTATATCCTCCCCCACAGAAACAACAACAACAACCCCAACAACAAAACTTTGAGGAAGTGAATTGATTTAAAATTTAGTGAGCCTCTGAAGCTTCATGAGTGGCTTGCTTTGCTTCAAAGCACTCTGAACCACTATGCAAAAATACAAAATAAAATCTGTCCCTCAGTAATGTTGTCAAAATAATAATAATGCCAAACCCAGTTAAACATCTGGACAACCATATTAATAATGAAGTATTGATCTGATGCCCTTTTTATTCCATCACATCTGCTGCAGTTATGTTGAATGTGTGAGGGATCCATCATACGATTTTTTTTAATGTACAGAACTATCAAAGGTACAGAATTCTAGTTTTATGTGAAATTTTACAAGCCCAGTGGGCAGGATAATTAGATTTTCTGGACTAGAAGTTGAAATATTCACTAAAGAATAGATATATATGACTGGCCCAAGGTCACCCAGCTGGCTTTTCATTGCCAAGGCTGGACTAGAACTCACGGTCTACCCAGTTTCTAGCCTGGTGCCTTAACCACTAGACCAAACTGGCTTTTTTTACATCTGACTACCCACTGCAGTATCTAACTAAGTATAACTTGCCTTAAATCAGCTTGGTGCAAAGTTTACTGGGATCATATTGATGAAAACTAATGAAATGCTGCTCTGCTGGTTTGAGCATGATTCATTTTCTTCAGCCAGACCTGCAAAAAGATTACCTGTAAATGTGGAAAAAAGAGGAAACACATCATCCATACTCTCACACACAAGCTGGCTCAGAAATGCCATTGCTGGTCATTGAAAGCTTGTTTTTGATTGCAAAGCCTTTTCTTTAATATAGGGTATTGCCCTATAGGGCAGCACAGCACCAAGAGGGACTGTCCATCCTGGTTTTTCTATTGTTTGACCCATCTCTTAGATAGAGAACCAGAGGGGAAGGCAGCTGCCCAGCTGGCCGCAGGAATCTTGCACATTAATAGAACATAAGTGCCCAAGCAATGGCACTGGATCTGTGGCAGCTGTTTGTTCAATGTTTCATGCTTTTAGCCACATCTGCTCCAAATGAGTGCTAATCTTGCAATGGCATCTGTAAAGGAGGGGCTCTGTCAGCTTTGCTGAGCATCAGTCTGACCCTTATGACAGCTAAAGAGTTCTGTTCCAAAGCACCAATGTATTTTTACACCCGCTTTCTCCTGGCACTCCTGTACCATGCCCTGCTTTTGACTCATTTCCCTCTTGTCCTCTCACCTCCCTCCGATAGCTCCCCCCATGAAAGATGTGGGTTTTTTTTCTTCTTCCAAGGAGAAAAATTGCATTTATTTCTAGCACCCTGTCCAGCAATGTCAGATAACAGTTTATTCATCCCCCGGCCCCTGGATGACATTGAAGCATATCAACAGTGACAAAAGTATATTGAATAATTATCTTGAAATTAATACATTATCCCAAACTTAAATAAATGTCATCTGATCAATATATCTTGGAATGGAAAGGGAAGAGAATGTGAAGGGCATCGCTTCATTATTCATTAATTTTAGAGTAATGTAGGCAGATGAAATGGTTATTTCAGAGGACTGCTATTATACTCCCTGGCATTTTAAATAACTCCCAAGATTTAACAGTATATATTCCCTTGTCGGGGCAGCACTGAGAGATTAACACTGTGGCTTCCAGATTTTTTAAAATAATGTTCCTTATATTGGACATTGCAATCTAAAGCAAAGCCAGCTATTTATTCTATGTATTTATTTCATACTCCAATGCCTTGAATTTCTCTCTCTTGATCTTCATCTAGTCCATAACTACTTTTGTACATCAGCAAGTCACCTGCTTTGCACAGCCTGACTCAGGTATAATGAAAAAATAAAGCTGAGGGACATCAGCATGAGCTCATTGTTTCACTGAAGACTATCAAATGAAATAGATAGCAGTGGGGCTGAACACAAGTCTTCTATCATAACCACCTGGGAAGAATTACACAGAAAGCAGTGATACCAATCATGTGTCATACCTTTAACTACTAACTCAAATGCAAATATATAAATAAATCATCTATTGATTGTATGAAATATCATAGATAGTTTCAGGAGAATCCATAGGGACATACATCTGGTACCTCCTTTCCAGTATACATTCATGTTAGAACTGTAATCACAATCAGTTGCATGTTAGGACTGACAATATTAGAGAAGAAATCAGGACTTAAATACTCAAAAGAGCAAAACATTCAACCCATACTAAAACTTAGAGTGAACTTTTCACTCAGATCAGCCCAACTGCAATTGGAAATCCTGTATATTCCTTCCTTCCAGAAATGTGAATGTAACAAGAATTGCATGAATCAAGGGCAGCCCCATGTACAATCATTATACTGGAGGTGCGGTGTCGCAGACGCTTAATGCCGCCAGTTATGTTGACCAGAAATGGCCAGCACTCTGGCAGGTTCGATCCACAGCTCTGCATGACGGGGTGAGCTCCCATCACTCGCCTCCAACTCCTGCCCATCCAGCAGTTCGAAAGTACATGAAAATGCGAGTAGATTAATGGGTACCTCCTTCAGAGGGAAAATGCCGGTTGGGAAAATGATGGAGCAGCAAGTTGGCATGGAACTCGCCCATCCCGTGGGTGGATCAGGAGCCTTGGAGGATGCCCCAGATATGAACATCGCCAGCCAGCTGACGGGGTAAATAAAAAGTAATGTATAATCTCTAATCTATGTAAGCTGCCAAGAGTCTCCAGAAATTGGTGGCATAGTAATATGATTAATAAATAAATACTAATGTAAACAAGAAGTGACTAGGGCATAAGTGATTGTGAGCAAGTCCTCTCAATCCAGGAAAAGGCACAACTGGCACACAAGATGAATCTGTGGAAAATCATTTCAAAATAGTTCTGTTGTTGTTCATTGACTACATAAAATGCTTTAACCAGCTTTAAGGCCCAACAGCGACAGTCAACATAGTGGAAACTGCCACCCAAAACATCTGGAAGATAGTGGATTCCCCATGTCTGGCCTGTCTGTAGTTCATATGTTACTATTGTGTCACTGTTCTCATAAAAACATAGAAAATTATCCCTAGAAAATTTTAACTCATCAACTTTGTTCTCTATATCACAACAATTTATGGTTGTCAGCATCATCCATAAACATCTTACTCTTCTAGTAGACTTTCCAAGATCTGCTGCTTCCATGATTAGCCACAGTGAGTAGAAGCAAGTTAAAAATATCTTGCCAAGTTCTGATAGATAATCTCGGAGAGCATTTATTTCTTTAATGCCAATATTGGAGGCAAATATGTTATCTGAAGGACTCTTTCGTTTACATTCAGATCTAAGAATCAAACTACAAGAAGGTTCTACAAATGCCTTGACTCCACAGTCTATGAGAATAAACATTTTCTTTTTGGGTTTGAAAGAGTTTAAAAATGACAGATATATCAGTGGTTGAAGCTGATAAATGTATCTGTCAGCATCAACTTATTGTATGACTTCATAAGCTCTGTCTTTCCATTAATTTTTCTTACAAAATAATAATTCACTTTGCAGCAAAAAGGAAGGGTGGAATGGGAGAAGAGGAAACAACAGAGGTCTTTTCATATAATCTTTTGAAAGCTCTTGAGAGCTAAGACAAAGTTGGCTCAGTGCTCCAACTGTAACCTAGCTGAATGGACCAATCTCCCATTAAATTTGCTATAAAAGTAAAAAAAAAATATTCCTAGGGTGATTTAGTATCACATGCCCAATGAAGCAGAGAAGTAACATTTCAAAAATCACCTATAATGAAGAAGAGTTTTTCTTTGCCTTTATTTTTTCTTTTGGTAATGCTGAGCTTCAAATTTCATCTAATCAGATAGGCCTTGTGGGACTTACAAAAAATGGAAAATATTTCCTAAAAACTTCTTACGAAGTATTTTTTGCAAGTTCACTGTACAAATCCTTGAGGAGTTATTCAGACTGCCAGTCTGAGTGCTGGCAAGTATCTATTATTCCTTAAAATAATGTATTTGAATAATCCATTAGATATTAGATTTGAATAATAGCCTGCCCATCTGTGTCTATATAATCTTAGTGATTATAGTTAGAGCTCCTTTCTATCACATGAAGTTGAGCAGTTGATAACTGAGGAGAAGACAATGTATTTCCTATAAATGAACCAAAACATGACATAAAATTAGATAATTAGCCTTATTTATGAATCATACTTGTTTGCATTTGGGAAGACTGCAAACCATTGGATCACTTCACCCACCTCATAAAGATATCAAACAGGAGGGGAGAAAGAACAAGTTCTAAGGCACCTCACAAAGTAGGGCTGTGGGATGGACCTTTCCAGTCAATGCCAACTGGAATCAGTCCCAGAGGAAGAAGAGGAACCAGCATAATGCAGTGACTCCCATCCCCAATTCCCAAAGGATGCCATGATCGATGGTATTGACCACTGAGAGGTCAAGAAGAGAAAGGATGAATGCACCACCACATCCCTCTCCTGCTAAAGTTTATCCAGGAGTGTAATCAATGCCACCTCAGCCCCATATCCCAGGTAGCATCTTTTTTCTTAATCCATCAGCTATTTCCAGCATAAAATGCCCCATCAGGGCCCTAAGATAAAAAGACATGAGATAAATAATTTTGCTACAGTATTTAAAAAGTGTTTTGTTTCATTCAAAACAAAATTAGGAAACACAGGAGGGGGATAATATATTGATAAGTCTATATCTAATTCATGTCTGTTTTTATAGAAGAAGGCAATTTGGTGCAACTGAATTCTCTGAATTGAGAAGGAACCAATTCATTCATTCATTCATTCAGACAGTGAATAAATGAATGAATGAATTGGTTCCTTCAAGAATATGGGAAGATGCCATATCCTGAGTCAAAGCACTGAGGCATCTAACCCAATGCTATCCATATTGATTATCCAAGACTCATCAAAATTTCAGATAAGGATTATTTGTAACTCAATCTGGAGATGCCCAAGACCAAATCTGTGGCTTTCTGAAAGTAAAGTATGTGTTCCAACAGTGAACTTTAAGATCAAACATGTGGTCAGATATATGCAAATTCTAGGCAAAAACATCCAGTAGAGATTATGTTGTTTTGCCCTTAGAGCCTTAAGATCAGATGATTCCATTTCTATACTCCTTAATTTGTTTTGAGGAATCCCAGACTTTAATAGAAAATAATTATTTCTATGATAAAACCCATAGCATGCTAATAATTCTCAGGTTGAATCATGATTGAGTTCTACCTGTTAGCCTACAGAAATGGAATTATTGTAACTTTGGATATAAAAAGTTACCACTTGAGAGTGGGAAAATAACAAGCTGAGGGTGTTAAATTGATTTAACTCAGCATCCTGAAATTTCACGCAGCAATACGTGTGACATTTAATGCAAATTATGTAGAGGAACCAGTTTACTTATTTGCAATTTATTTGCAGAGGAGCATAAATTTCAGCTCTCTACCAAGCCCTCGCCTGATATTCGTGTTTGAAGTCACATTTAGTTCTTAACAGCCTTCACTGTCACTCATTCTGAGTCTTCTAAACAATAGAGGTTTTTTTTATTTTACATCAAAAGCAAATCTTCAGGAAGTGGTTAAAAGGACAACCCAAAGTCAAACCATTATCTACAACCATAACCACTACCCCTTTTATGTTTGACCTCTTACCATTGCATCTCAGCCAAAGGAATTTACAAACTGCCTTTATTCTGCTGCAGTGAATTTTCAAGGTTGAAAACTGGAGGCTGGGATGGAGAAGATGGAGAACCACTGATTTTGTTCAGATGTTCATTCAGATGATGTCCTTCTAATACCCAAAGCAAAATGAGGCTATTCTTTTCATTTCTCGAAATCATATGTCATAACTTTTCTGTCAAACAGCCTCTCAAATATTATATGTCTTGCAGGTGAGATGCAGAAGTAGATATTTTGTTGAAATGTTAGGAAATCTTTAAAATCTATCTTACATTACAAAAATGCCAGTAAACATAAATGTTCTTGAAAATAAGGAGGTTTTTTAAAAAAATTTTGTCACAGGAGAACACAGATTCTTGGATACAACCAAATGCTGAACCTCATGATATGAAAAGTTGGGAGCTACTGTGTAAATTGTACATGTCAGTATATACATTGGTGGAAATTTCCTCTCCAAAATCAATTCATAGCAGAAACTGGTTGGTGACAAACAAAAAGATAAATCAAGGAAAATAACGTATAGCCTGATATCATATACCTGCCCTATAATCAGTCCATGAAAATGTGTATATTATTTATCTGTTTACTTTTTAGCTGATGTTTTTCCTCTATGCATCATGGATTTATTTAGTTACTTGATAACATTTGTTAATTACAGTACTAACAACATTTTCTAAAAAATGAGAAAATGTGCCAGTCCATATGGAAACAGGATGAAGAGAATTAATGACTGCAAATCTAGAAAGCAAAATAGGTTCAGCCATCTTAAGTTGAGGTGATTAATTGTTGATCTGGTATTCTTTCTCAGATATACTGTCTGTCACACATGAAATCAAAGGAGATTTAATTCTTGCCAGGTTTAAATGTCCTAGATGGAAGAAAATTGAGTTTACCCTTTTAATCAGTCTTCCATATTTTGGGAACTCCAATCATAGTTATTACAAGATTTGTGATGGATGAAGCACGTACACTGCTGATAGCTGTCTTGGTTTTGGAAGCACCAAAACAAGAAAAATGTTCAATAAAAAAAGTCTTTGCCTATAAATAGGACATATTATAGTTGTCCCTAGGGATCTGGGATCACCAAAGAATAAAGCTCCTCCTCTTTCTCTACTTCTCCACTACTTTTCTGCATTATCTGGATGTGGAGGAGCAATCAAATACAGTATGTGCCAGCTCCAGAAATGATATCTTCACATAATTAGTAGCTGTCGACTACTTTTCAAGGTTGGCTCAAGATATTTCACTCCCTAAGACAAAGGAGAAAGTCACGTTATTTCCTTTTTTCTGTATAGAAGCAAGATGGGATGGTAATATAGTCTTTTTCAACATGGTAATGGAATATTCTTCTCCATTATACCTATAGGCAGCATGAGAGCTTAGTGCAAGAGGAGAGGTCTAATGGCAGAGCTCTCCAACATTTGCTGCCACTGCTCAGGAACTGCTGCCTAAGACAACTGCCTCTATTTACTTATTTACTTACTTACTTATTTAAGGAAATTGTAAGGCCTTCCAACTCAGTGTTTATGACTCTGGGTGACATACATCAGTAAAATAAAAATCATTATCATCATTATATTAAAAGCAAATGAATCTCAATCATGCATATACACATACCAAATGCCACATGGTAGGGCTAGCCATTCTTCTAACAACCTATACTTGTACTCAGTACAATACATTTGTCTGTATCCCTTATCCTCATTTCAAAAGAAAATTAGAGTCGTATCATGGTTCAAATTTCCATTTCATCTTTGGGTCAAAACTGGTCCTTTCTCTTTTTGTTTATCTTTAAAGTTGCTTTATGACTATAAAGTTAAGAAAGACACCCCCAAACAGTTTTGGGGGTCCTTCAGAACTTATGGCTTCTTCATAAGGAACAGATGGCAACTATAGCCAGAAGGGTCCTCGCAAATCTTCATGTTATTGCCAAGAATATATTCTGGATTTTAAAGTTCTTCTCACAGTCACTCATGCCTTGGTCACCTCCAAAGTGAGCTATTGTGATTCATGGAGCTGCTCTTGAAGAGCATCTAAAACTGCAGCTGGTACTGAATGCAGTGACATTGATAGTGATGCATGTTCTTCATTCATTGCATATTACAACTCTGTTCCACAAGCTTCACTGTTTGCCAGCATGCTTCCAGGTGTGAAGCCCTTCATGGAGCCCATTAGATCAATCAGGATAGGTGTGCTCTAGTCCATCTATTCAGAATGCCATAGGTGGGGTCTAGAAAAAAAACCTTTTCTGTCATGGTCCAACCATGGGAATGTCAACCCCCTGAATATTAGCCCTGACCCTGCTGATTTTCTTCATGGCCTTAAAGACATGTTTTTTTTCACCAGAACTGGAGAACTGGGTATGTGGCAGAGTCCATGCAGTGACTGCTGATTATGGGTGTGTTGCTTTTATTGTTACACATTTGTGGTGTTTTTAAATGTCTGCTGCCCAGGATAATATATTTGAATTGGCAGCCATATAAACTGAATGGATGGATGGATGGATAATCCCTCTGAGCTCTTAGAGTAGTGTTTCTCAGTCTTGGTACTTGAAGATATATGACCTTCAACTCCCAGAATTCCCCAGCCAACTATATATATCTTTGAGCTACCAAGACAAACATCATTTGAAGAGAAAGGGGGAAATATATGAATGAATAAAGCTTCCTGGAAATAATTCATAGATACCTCAAATGAGATAAATCCATCACTTTCCCAGCAGCCAACTGAATAAGATAGGAAAAAGTGAGAGAAGGGGGGTGGTTAAATAAAGGAAAAAGGGAAGTCTGAAAGAGAATGTAAGATAAGGTGGGTGCCAGAGACAAGGGAGATTCCCTGTTCCAGAAGATAACTCTGAATAGACTGTTGTCATCAAGAGAGAAGTTATCCACCAGCCATCATATTTCACTTGTCCCATGGCTTCCCTGCCTCCACGCTGGTTAACTTTATGAATATCTAATGAAGAAAGCTACAAATGGCCTCTAACTACAAAAGCTTCTTCTTTCCTAACTACCTATGCTTCTAGGTGTCCTGCGTTGATGGATATGATAAAAAAATACAGACTCCAAATTTAACCGTTCCCCTTCCCATGAGAATGAAATGAGGAAGCAAAAAGAGAATCATTACATTTTGAAGCAAATATAATCCTTAGGTGTTCATAAACACCACCATCCAAAAACCAAGGGAACGGATTTTGCCAGCTTCCTGATGAAGAGGCTCTCTGCATAGCAAGCCTGCGAACAATGGCAACTAGGTGAGTGTGTTTCATGCTTGGAGACTGACAACAACGATAACATTAATTGGCAGCAAGCAACATTAAAAGCAGCCCTAACCTGAAATGTCCTTTTAAATGATTCACACTTGGCCTCGACTGAACTAAAGCACCACTCTACCAAGAAGAGGCAGCCTCTTAATAACAATTGCCCCCATATATTCTCTCTTAAGCCCACCCCATTGCCTGGATGTTCAAGTCATCTGTTGGAACATCTGTGTTTATTTTGCATGACCAAGTTGTTCCTCAGCTTTGACAAAGCCTGGGTCGATTTGGGAGTTGATAGTTTGCAGCTCTTCCACCAGTTTCTGCAAACACTCCTGCGGCTGCCCCTTTCGTTCTCAATATAATGCATATTACATGATCCCCATCCATATTTAATGACAAGCGTGCAATAGTTTTTTAATCTTTATAGCTTTAATGTGAGCAAGTGGTTTTAATAATTGGCGCTGCCATGGTGGCCTCTTCCCAGAAATCCTCAGCAAAAACTGCTGTGTTTTCCAAACCCCATTCACTATGGAGGAGGTGGGGTTGAACACACACACACACATTAGGTTACTAATAGAGTTGGCAGCCTTGTGTTGCTCTTTGAAAATGCCAGCAATAATCAAAGACAGATGTGTGCAGAGTTCCCAGCAAACTTTACTGAAATGATAAAAATCAACTCAGAAAAGAGAGCACATAAAGGAAGAATAAGTTGCAAAAGTACACACAGGATCATCAAGGCTTGGGACCCAAGATGACCTTCCACATACCAGCATATGTTTGAAAGTCGAAATCTGAAACATCCAGAAAAGGTATATTTTAACTGGCCCAGAAGTAGTCACAAATGCATAAATAGATTTTATCTTTACATAAGCAGTGCCATGCAGCCCCTGAGATGGTATTTATTATCTTGGCCTGGTGGGAAATTGTAAAAAGATAAAGTTGCATTTGAGGGGAAAAAATGGTGATTCTGCAGTACTGCAGAAAGTTTGCAGTATTTTGACCTAGTTCTCTCTATGTGAATAAAATCTTTTCAGTAGTGTGTATGTTGTGGAATGGAAAATTTTCCAACATTCTCTTGCTTTCTATTTCTGTAGAAAATGTTCCATACTTCTTAAACGATGGTGCAAATTTTTCTGTTTATTTAGGCTGATTTTCTCCAGATTTTTGCATCAAAATGTAAACTAAAATTTTCCAGTGCAAAGTGTCTCATCTGCATAGATATTTTCCTTCTGGAAATTTCAAAATTCTCTTGAAAGCCCACATGAGGTAAGAAGTCAAGTTCTGTAATCTAATCCAACCCAATCCTATCTATGACATTTGTAGGATGAACCTTATGTAAACGTCAATATAAAAACTTCCATCAGAGGTATTTGGATAATAATAATATTTGATTTTCTTCTGATGGCTCTTGATTCATGACCACAAAAGATTAGAATAGTACAAAACAAGTCTTGTGAGTAAACTGCCAGCTTTCTCAAAAGAAACTTGTTGGGAGGGATCATCAGAGGGTAATGTTGTATGACTTCATTTATACCTCCTTCAGCAGTGGGGAGTAAGTCATGTGCCCTCCTGAAGAAACCAACTTTAAATTTCTCTTTTTAATAAAATTAGACTGCTAACTCTTTGCACTGACATGGTAATCTAGTTGGGCAATAGATATGTTTCAAAGCAAACAACTAAATTCAAAGATCTCCAAAAGCTCTCAAATCAGACCAGTTCTGAATCTTCTATTTCTAGCCAAGGTAGCTAAAAAAAAAAAATCTAGAAGAACAAAAACAAATGCCCTTGGAGGAAACTGATTAGCTGATTTCAGGCTGGACCATGGCAGAAATGGCTATGATTATCCCAGTCATAGGGTACATCACAAGATAATTTATCTTGGCTTGGGTTGCTGGATATCTTGGTAGTCTTTGATCCCACTGAGCAAGACATCTTCTCTAGTGACTGCTAGATGTGTGTTATTATATTAGATGTAATAAGTGTTGATTGTGCTGAGTTTGTGCTGGGTCTGTGGGGGGGATGCTGTTATGAAGGACAAGTGCCACATAAGAGAAGATCTGCATTCCAGCTGCTGATTGCTGGCTTGATCCCTTATAGGGAGAATCCTTTCCATATGGATGGAAAAGAAAAGCTCTCTCAAATCCAGGCCAGGGAAGAACTTCTCAGGAATCTGACCATTGTCTTCATAGCTGCTCTTCCTCCTGTTCCTCAAGGTTATTCCTTGTTCCCATTACACAATTCCTTCAGAATTCCTTCCTCCAATCCGTGTTTTCTTGAACTATGAGTTCAAGCCAAGTTTGAAAAACGGTGCTCTGTCTAGCTATAATTTCAACTGAATATGGAAAATGACAGGAGGAAGTGTTCTGCATCCAATCTTAAAGATAAAGGTTTCCCCTGCCAATTGTGTCTGACTCTAAGGAGCAATGCTCATCTCCAATTCACAGCCGAGGTAGCCACCATTTGTCTAAAGATGCTTCTGTGGTCATGTAGCTGGCATGACTATAAGCCCAGGTGCATGGAACACTGTTACCTGTCCCACCAAAGTTGGTACCTATTCATCTGCTTGCATTTTTATACATTTTCGACCAGGAGGTTGGCAGCAGCTGAAGCAAATAACAGGAGCTCACCTTGTTACGTGACAGCACTTGGGTCTTGAACTGCCAAGCTGCCAACCTTCTGGCTGACAACCCAGCGTCTTAACTGCTCGGCCACCACGCCCCCATGCACCAACCTTATCTCCTGCATTAAAGGATATAAATCTAATAACATCATCTATAAATTCAAAGAAATAAAATCATGTGTAGGAATGGTATTGCTTCTAATATTAGTAAGTCATTCTGAGAACATTTTGGGAGACAAAGAACAAAAATGGTTCATGCAAGTAAATAGATAAGTATATTATCTCAAAATATTGTACACTTTTTGTCAATCTATGTTGACACTGTTTTTAATGAGAATGTGTTAACATCTGGATTAATCAAAGCAGAGTGTTTTTAAATGTTTTGGGGCTTTCCTTTTTTTGCAATCTGTAGAAATGTAATGATCTTATTTTATGTGGAGGGGATAGCTGGTAAACTTTGAAATAATTAATAATGACATTTTGTAAAGCAACATACAGGTAATTTCATTTTCTATCAACTTTGCTTTTTTCTAGCCCAGATCAATTTTATATACAATCTGACAGCCACTGCATCTAACAGGGAGAAATAAAAGGTTAACTAAAACATCAGCAATCTTCTGACAAATCAGTATAATGGCATATTCCTTCTCATTAAGAAGGAATTAAGTTAAAGTATTTATTTTATTTTGCTATAGATAATAAACCTCATTCTCTACTTGAAGGAACTGAATAGGTTTGTAAGCCTATCTCAGCCTTCATCATTCAGAAATCAGGCTGACAGTTCCATGGGCCTATGACTGAATGATATATTTATTTATTATTGCTTTGGGTTATCTTTATTTATGGCACTGAGAGCCATTACATTTATATTATATGCTGCATTTCCAAAGATGCCAAACATCTTCCAATTAATGGCATAAAATTAAAAGAGAGACAGTCTTGATTGGACAAAGGCTATAATAAAATTTATTCATTCAACATAAAGAATCATATGTGTAAACATATCAGTTAGATATGTCAACATTCAGGCATCAAAATATTCAGGTATCTCCATTTTTTTGGAAAAATCCCGTTTTTATGTTTCTTCAAAAATATAATATCTGGAGATTGGCCTTTCCAAAAATGGGAGGCCATCACTGTCAGACATAAATCAAAACAGACATGTTGAACAGAACAGTTATAAAATTGTCATCTATCAAAATAAATAATTAAAGCCTTGGGAGATCAACAGGAAAATCAACCAGATTTTTTTTTTTAAAAAAGAAACTAACTGGCATGAATAGTTGGGTGAAGGGAAGCAGCAGAGAAGCAATCAACATACCATAAGGAAGTTATGAACAGACGATCAATTCAGCCCAAAATGTGACAATTTCTCAAAAAAAGAAGCTGAAGTAATAAAGACTGCCTCAGGTTAAAAGAGCTCTATTTAATGAGGCATATTGCCTTCTGTCTCTGGCTCCAGAACAATTTCCCAATTTTAAACATGCTTCTTTTTACCCCTTGGGTGAAGTTTTACTATTATAGTCCCCTTATGCCATTCTCAATATTCTAATATATGCTGAACTTCATAGCATGGCTGACCCAATTGTTCGCTAAAAATTCAATACACACTTTCTTTTTTCACTTTCTTCCATGTGCAAAAAGGTAAACTCTAGAAAAGCCTGGGGTATTGGGGCATAAAGTAAGCTGTGATATACTATGTCTATTTAGGACTGACTTTTATGAGTCTCAAGTTGGGATCCCCCCAGGACTGAAAATTTAAGACAGAGTTTAGAGACTCTGGCAAGGCTTTCTCAGCTTTCTGTAGAAGATCCCACAGAAGTTAAATTCCTCTGAAGTAGGTCAAAATCCTCACTGTATTTTCCATCTGTGCATGTTGAGACAGCAGTTCATCTACGATGAAAAATCAATACCCAAATCTGGAACCCTTCTCACAGGTCTGAATTCCTTTGCAGAAATGTGGCCAGCAAGCATGAGACAGTCACTGGCTATTCTGCATGCTGACATTTTCCTCCTGTCTCACCTTCTGGTATTGCCTCAGACTGTATTTCCTCATTTTTCTTGCACAGAACAAATGTGCCTGGTTTGTGAAACCTTTATATAAATCATAAATCTTTTCAGATGACATATTGATTGAAAATATAGGAGATGTGACAATGACATATATTCATTCAACAGAATATCAATTGATCCTTCATGCAGGGAGTATTATTGTTGTGGTCATCATCATCCTGATAATGCTATTTGCTTTTGGGGAAGCAACTGTCTATATAGAAAATAGGAAAACAATGTTGTTTGTTTGTTAGTAGCTAGTTAGCTTGATTGTATGCTATCAAGTCATTGTCAACTTTTAGCAACCACATAGATAGATTTTTCTCCAGAACAATCTGTCTGCAATTGAGTCCTTTTCAGTGGTGCATCCACTGCTGCTCAAAATGAATCTATTCATCTTCCTGCTAGCTCTTCACTTCTCTTTTCTTCCACTTTCTCCAGACAGCTAAATCTTCATCATGTCTCCAAAGTATATAACCAAAGTTGTAAGCCAACCAGAGTCATTGATTGAGATGGACAGCTGTACAAATTGAATGAATAAATGAATGAATGAATCTATGTAATGGGCAGAAGGAATAAATATAAGGAGGAAGAAGAGTCACAACCAAGACAATAGTCAAATAAAAGAAATCTGAATCTGGGAAAGAACTGTAACATGAGAAAACCTCTCAGACAAGACCCTCCCTAGTTTTCATGAAGACAAAAAGAGGGGCAGGAAAGTACATTCAGACTTGCAAGATTCTGTTACCTCTATAATAAAACTAATAGTAAACTAAACTAATTAGTCTACTTGACTTTGGTTTCCTAGTCTGGTCTATCTACCTGCTTTCCCCCATGTTCCAGATCACATACTTAGAGTTTTATGTCTAGTGATATGGTCTTCTGAACATGGAGGAGATAGATTTGCCCTTCTGGAATCCCATTTAAACTAGTATTAGGCAGAGAAAATCTCCTGCATTAGTTCCCTTCCAGTCATCATACAGTGTCATGCAAGAGAATTTCCCTTTGAAAGGAGATAATAAGTTCTGGAAAAATCTCATGAATGGAAGGTGGCATTGTTTCATTAACTCAATGACAAATTGGCTAAATGTGTCTGAATGTTCCAACTTTCCCTAAACACTTGCTCCAGCTTTTAGCAGCTGCCCTAAATTTCCATTCCTCTGTTGATCCCAAGGGAAGACTGTACTGATGCTGTCAACATAGAAATATCTTTGAAAGAAAGCACTGGAGGTTTTCTTTCTTTCTGCTGGAGAAATTGGGAGAAATTGTCCACCCAATTTCTCACCTCTCAAGTAGATGGAGAATTCCAGGAGTCATTTATCTGCAGTCAATATCCACAGATGCTTTGCTTAAAAAAGTTCCTAATATCTTGCTGACACACCTGTTCTTGCATTTGTAATTTTTTTCCTGGAATCTCCCCAAAGAAACAGAAATGCAAGAAAGCAAAGTGGCTGTCTGATGAGGCTTTAGAAATAGCTGAGGAGAGAAGGCAGG
>JANHZU010003000.1:87432-100436 GCA_032468055.1 Acrochordus granulatus
ACCTGATTGCTCTTTGGAGGGACAGATATTGAAGCTGAAACTCAAGTACTTTGGCCACATAATGCGCAGGGAGGACTTATTAGAAAAGACCGTGATGCTTGGAAGGACTGAAGGGAAGAGGAGGAGGGGACGGCAGAGGATGAGACAGATAGATAGCATGGTCAGTGTGATGGGGTGGGCTTGGGAAGACTCCGGGGGGCAGTGCAGGACAGGGGTGTCTGGCATAATGCAGTCCATGGAGTCGTGAAGAGTCAGACACAACTGCGCGACTGAACAAAAATACTTCAGTTATAAATTATACAGTATTCAATAGATGTTGAGTCTGAAATTCTGGAATAAAAATGTTTCTCTGACAAACACTATTTTCAGTTCTTTTGTCCAATTTCAGGAGATAGAAAGTTGTGCTAAGTTTTGGCTACAATCAAACCAATTTTCAAAAGGCTGGTCCTTTTGCTTAGTTTTGGCCCCTAAAGTGAGGTTGTAGACTGGAATTTTTAAATTATCCATAATTTTTATACAAGTGAGAAAGCAAATTTCTTTGATGCTCTTTGTACCACCAAGATATGACCAAATGAGGTGCTCCTCCTGGGATCAGAAGCACCTTTACCCTTTTGACCCAAAACCTAAAAACCCTAACTTTGATTCTTTCCAGGAATCTGGCTGGCATCTTTTTGTGGATCAGTCAACAAGATTTGGCCTCCCTACACTTATTTAATGTCTCAAGGATTTTGAAAAGTCAAGGAGACAATAAAAGAAAGGTTTCTGGGTACAGCCAAATAGTGAGATCTGAGGCTAACCATTGGTCAGAGCTATCTGCATGGCATGGTCCAAAAAGTCAAGATGAGTGTTTCCCAACCTAAGTTATTTTAAGATTTGTGGACTTCAATTCCTAGAATATGCCAGCCAGCATATTCTGAATTGAGTATGCTGGGAATTGAAGTCCACACATCTTAAAATGGCTGAGCTTGGAAAATACTGGTCAAAATGGGAGCTATTGTAATGCAACTGAAGCTACACAGACACACACAACACACCAGAAATCTGAAGTTTCAGTCCTGCTATCATGATCACCACTATATTGATTTTGTGGACCATATCTGAAGACCCAGCTGATTGTAGCTTTTTAAAGAATCTGGATCCTCATTTGGGCTTCACGTTCTTATCTTCAGTCTCTGTGGTTCCTGGAAATAAGAAGACCATGTTTTGATGCTTTGCCAATAGCTATGATGGATGGGCATTATTACCCTAAAATACTTGTCCCAAATTTAGGCTGCAAAATCTGGGTGGTCTCTAGATGGCAGCAAAGAGTAAGTATTTTCTTGTCCTTTATTGGTCTCTCTTTCACCAGAGAGACTTTGAACTTCTAGGTAAGCTGCTCAGAAATTAATCTTATTTGATCCAAGAATCTTCCTGGGATGCATGTGCGAATTTCACTTTGACTTTTTACATTCAAAAAACATTTGGCTCAGCCTCCATAATCCAATGGCCAAAGTTTCCACCTTCTGTCCTGGTCCAATGTAATTTCACAGTGGCTGAGCAAGTTTTGAAAGCTTAGCTTGTCTGTGACATGAGGAAGAAGCTCGGGGTGCACTCCAGAAGTAATGGCCGTGTTACCGCCTGGCGAGCCATCCATCCAACACCCCTTACAATTTTATTGTGAGTCATCCCATTTAAAAGTACGCTATAATTAACTCAGAGCAGTGTTGGTGCAGGTGTGCTGCATACTACAAATTTGCTGTGTATTTAATTGGCTCCTTTATGTGAGCTATGAACACATGGCTCTTGGATTATTGTTCTGCAATAGAGGATAATTTTCTCAAATGCTTTGTCTAAACATCATTTTGATCTACTTACATATTTTCAGATGTAATAATGCTGGGCATCTGTTGGAAAAGGTAAGGACTGAGGACGGAACCATATTACTTGCTCTTCCATAGCATGCAAGTTGTAAACTTGGGGGAGGAGGCTAAAATAGACTCTAAAACTTGGTTTCTTCTCCCAAACTCTGCCACAGGGCGCCAATCCTACAGGTAAGCTTTAGTCGCACAGCACAAACAGCATTTAAAAACTATGAGTCACATATGTGAGACGGGTGGCTATATATATTTAATATATAAATAAATAGCCTATGCAGAAAGGTGCTTCCTTTACATGCTAATGCTGCTTGTGCTGAAAAAGAGACCTAATTTAAATGAGATGCAAAGGACATGAATCTTCTCATGGGAAGCTTCTGTGATCCAAAATTCATTTTGCTGTTTCCACATAAGGTAATACATTGATTTCTCCACATGGTACTGCTCACATTGAACTTTTGTCCATCTTGTCCATTGATTCTTGGTGACCATAATGATATCTAGATAAGGTTCCAAGATCCATAGGACAACTCTGGTTCATGAGCAGAAAGCTTCAGTTTGGGGTTAAACCTATCAACAAGCATGCAGGCAGGCAACTATCTTGAATTGCAGATTTTTGTGTTAGAAAAAAGATAAAAAACAATTAGCAATTTGTTATTGTTGTATGTTGACTGTTAGAGTGGGAAAGCGGTATTTGGAATATATTCTCCATATTATTCAGTTCAAGCTAGGAAAAAGAATGTCATGTTTGCTCTTCCCAAGCAGATGCCTTACCTCTGGACCTAATTTGGTCCTGGACATCACCAATGCAAAGAAGTGATAAAGATTCTCTTGAAACTTTGATAGACAACATTTAAAGGTTTCTAAGATAAACAGTCTTGAGTTGCTTTCCAGTATTTGAAACTACCTCATCTCCATTCTTTATCAGCCTGATCAATAAACCTTGTTTAAATAAGTAAAGCCTTCTTGAATTTACTAGAGTTTACTATGGAGTGTCCTCCAGGAAAGGAAGTTTTCAGTAGGGATTGTCCCAGCTGTAGATGTCCAATTACAAATGGTGATGAGCCTTGTGAGTGGCTCTGATAACTCGTCTTATACCTGTTCACTAGGGGTTTGCTTAAATTTATGCTATAATGTATATAGTTCTTTTATGATCTTCTAAGATCTTTTAAAATACATCTTTTTCAAAACAGGATTTTGACTGGATGGAACAATAATAATTTTACACCTATTATTAATAATTTTATTAGAATATTCTCCACCTTGGGATAGTGCTTAAAAGATGAATTAAACATTTAAACCAACCAATAGAGTGTTAGAGATTTGTTGTTGGAACTCCCCTATATCCAAGCTAAGGTAATTGAAGCAAAACAACAGCATTGCTCACCTGTCTGAAGTTTAGGTTAGTGTCCAAATGTAGCCAGAAGCTGTCAAAGACAATGTTTTTAACTGAGTAGCAGAGCCTTTGCATGAAAAAAGTGTCAAGTTCACTCTTTCTCCATATCCATTGAATGGCCAAGGTGTGGTGATGGACAGATCTTTACCACTGCTGCTACTCAAGAACTTGAGTTGTCTCTCTGGATCAGTTTTGTTTCTTAGTAGAAGGCAATTTGTATGACTTTTGCAAAATTTCTTCAGTTGCACATTTCTACATACGGTACCGGTGTTAGGGAAACACGTCATTTTGTTGTATCTGCAAACAAACTATCAATCCATTGTTATGGAGAATCTTAGAAATCTTAGTGTTAATTCTTAAATGCTTCCCTTCCTTCCCATTCCATCTGAAGCAGATTTCAGTATTATCCACAAAGCTATCTTATTATATATAGGGGAAAAAAACAGGATCTTACTGTTTTCAGTTCTCTGTCTGATGATGCTGGGGATGAAGAAATGCTTGCAAATGACATTAATGAAAACAACCAACCAACCAATCAAAATGGTTCTAATGCAAGATTGTCTCTGCTGACCAGACACACTGTGCTTAGTGGATATGAATTAAAGATTTTTGCACACAGCAAATGTTAAAAGAGTGTGTATATGTCTATGTGTGTGTTGGGGAAATCACAGAGGCGGATTGCATAGAACATGTGGATTATTTTTCTTATGAGTGCAGAATTATTTTTAAATAGCACCACAGAGCCTCTGAAAATGGGAGAAAAATAATGAGCCATACCGATATGCAATAGAACCAAATAATTACAATTTAACTTAGCAATAGGAATTATTAACTCTACGCAAAACAAGCAATGTTTGACATACACGAAATCATGTATTTTATTGGCTTTCATGTTTTCACTGCCTTTAAATTGTAAACTATGAGGAATCATTTTTACTGAATCCATCAGTATAGAAATGAGCAAAACAAGAAAAAATCAAACTCACAAACAACTAGAAATCTGTAAAAGCCAACAAATGGGCATATAGTTGTCTTTTAGCTGACTAAATATACACATCTAAATAAAATAGTCTTCACAGATTTTGCAAAGGTCATCTCATGTCAGGATAAAGAGTGTTCTACACCATTGGGGCAGCCGAGGTCTACCTCTGGGTTCTTGATCTTTTTACGTCTTTTAGGATCTCATCCCTTAAAGGTCACACCAAACAGGTAGGATCACGTTGGAAGAGATGGTCCCAAAGGTATCCAGGAGCTTAGCCATGAAAGGGTTTTTAATTTAAAACCAGCACTTTGAATTGGGCTTGGAAAGTGACAGACAAACCTGGGTCATGGTGATTGGGGAATTTAACACATCTTTAAGTTGCTGTGGTTGACAAACACTCATCTAAGTGGATGGTGATGGGGGAATGAATTATCATTCCCAGGTATTCCTGGTCCCAATAGAATTGCCACAAGCCCACCAGCTGAAATTGGGCAAATTATCTCTGGCAAGGGTCTTCATCTGCTGTTTAAGCAGAAACTAAGACCAAAAGAACCCTCTAATTATGAATTTGTTCCTTCAAAGGAAATAAGACCTCTCCAGAGGTAGCTTAGGACCTTGAGAGAAACTGTGAACGTTGTGAATGAACAGCAATGGATATTTGTGAATGAAGAGCAAGTTCAAATTTAAGCTTGTTTCATCCCATCAGAGAGCTGCTCCTGTGGTTTCTCGTAAATGTTAAATAATACAGGTAGTCCTTGACTTAAAACCATTCGTTTAGCAACCGTGCAAAGTTAGAAAGGCATTGAAAAAAGTGACTTACGACCAGTCCTCGCATTTACAACCACTGCAGCATCCTCACGGTCACGTGATCAAAATTCAGCGCTTGTTAATGGCGTGTGTTTGCAATGGTTGAAGCAGCCCCAGATCATGTGATCACCATTTGTGACCTTCGCAGCCAGCTTCCAACAAGCAAAATCAGTGGGGAAAGCCATATTCGCTTAATGACTGTGAGATTCATTCAACAACTGCCGTGATTTGCTCAACAACTGTGGCGAAAAAGGTAAAATTGGGCACGATTTAAGATTTGAGAATTATATTTCTGTCTTCTAAAATGTTATTTACCCCATAAAGCCTTGGGTCATCTGCAAATCTGCATTTCTTCTACCTCTTCATCTAGACGATTAATAAAAATGTTGACAAGCACAAAGTCCAGGACTGAGCTTTATGGCACCCAACCCATATCTCCTTCCAATCTGATGAAGTAATTCTAACATGCATTCTCTGGGTATGATATTTCAAGCTAGCTATGTTTTCAACATGCTATTCCACCCACTTATGTGAAATAGGTGGCTTCATTGAATAAATACATAAATTTAACTTGCTTGTTAATCCAGTCATTATTATTAAATGCTGAAAACAAGATCTACTTTTTTTCCAGCATCCCCACAATCTACTATGAAACTTACAGAATGGAAAAAGGGAAGGTAATTTCCGCACTGCTTTCAAATTGTGTATGTATAAATTGCTCTTTGATTTGCCCTAGAATCTTCCTAAGTATTTTCACAGAGAATCTTCTGTATTTCCTGAATCTACCTCCCCATCTCCTTTTGAAAACTGGGACAATGTTTGCCCTCCTCCAAATTTCTAATCTGTTCACTATTATTAGAGAACCAGTTTGGTGTACTGGTTAAGGTACTGGCCTAGAAACCAGGCAACTGGGAGTTCTAGTCCTGAAAGCTGGCTGGGTGACTTTGGGCCAGTTACTCTCTCTTAGCCCAACTTGCTTCGCGGGGTTGTTGTTGTGGGGAAAATAGGAGAAGGAAGGAGTATTAGATATGTTCACTGCCTTGAGTTACTCATATAGTAATGAAGGTGGGATAAAAATTGAATAAACAGATAAATAATCCAGGATGGGTCAAAGATAATGACAGACTTGAACAGATCCTGTTCAAGGATTTAGCAACCTAGCATGCAGTTCATTAACTCTAGAGATTTAGACTAATTCAGAATAAACACATATTCTCTGACTTATCAGTCTCATATTTCAATGTTGTCTCTTCAACCCGTTCTTCACAATTGTCTAATGCAAGATTCTTTTCAGAGTAAAAAATATTGTTCTCTTCAACCATACTTATCTCTGATGAATTTGCTGGGCATGTCCCTTAGTTATCTTGGCATCTCAAAGACACATAAGGCAAAATAGCAGTTGAATAGCTCTTCTTTTTCCCTAAGATCTGCTTGCATTTTTTTAATCAAACATCTGGTATATCCGTTTTCTCTTCCTTTTATTTTAAGCCTATCTGGAAAAGTACTTTTTATTGTCCTTAGTATTCTGAATTTTAGCTTTTGTGACACCAGTTCTACTGTTTTAAGCTTCCCATATGTACAAGTGCTTGGTGAGCTATCTATATATGTACCATTTCCATTTTCAGAAGCTCACGAAGCTTTTTGGGTCAACTGTATGGAGTGCAAAGCTATTCTGTCCTACTGTTTACAAAATTAGCCAAAAACATTTCTCTAGATATTCATATGAATTTTCATATAGAGCTGAAATGTTGGTGGTTTTGTAATGCTCTTTCCTGACTGTGCATACTATTAAAAACATTTTTCCTGGGAAGAAGGAATGTGTTTTTGTAAATTCTGTAACATATGGATTTTCATGTGCAGAGTTTTCTTAAACTACCCTCTTTACTGCATTCATTCCCAAATTTTGAACCATGTAGCACAATTCTGAAAGAGTGCAGGTTTATATATAAAAATAAATTTGAAGTTAATGATCATATGGGATTCTTTTATACATCCAGCAAAAGTATATATAATTTCAAAATGGGTACATTATTATATTAAATACTCTGATGGGTCGAATTTCTGAACTATCCCAACTCATACTTTTGAACAGAGCTACTTTAATACATCTTATGCTGTCTCAGCTCTCAAATAGCTCACTATGAAGTGATGTTGGTGGATGTTGGTTATAATTTCATGGTTATCCAGTCTTTTTCTTTTCTTCAGTCCATTTGTATAGTTTTGGGACTTCAGTTCTATGCATGTTTTCTTGCAATCCAGCCACACTGAACCCCATAAAATTTAACTTCTGAATCAATGGACATATGTTTCTAGAAGACAGATCCCAGTGGGGGGAAATTTCTGTTAGTAAAAACAATGAACTAGTGATATCAATAACAAACAGAAATACTGGAAGATATTGATGAAGATGATGTTGACTTTATGGTGAATTTCTCTAGCTTCATTTGATAAATAAATCTATGTTAGGCTTCTCTTAGTTGGTGCTTTCATGCAGAAGCTAGATATCCCACCTCCATGTCATTAATGGGCTAATGATTTCTTCCAATTCAATGATTCTATCATTGTAGTGTTAACCATACTGTGGTATGTCTGTGAAGACTCTCACTTTTGAATTGAGAAAGCCTTTTGGATAAAAGGTGAAACGTCTTCTACTTGAAAAAATCCAATCCAGATGCCTGTTTTTTAAACTTTTGTTGCGATACTGTGGTATGTGAATGTTCCTGCTTGAAGGGCAAAAAATGATGGATTTGATTGTTTTTTCGACCAACAAAACTCTTTGCTAACAGATAATGAAAGATTGCATCAATAGATGATCTGGTTTGGAGGAAGTAACTATTTGGAAAAAGTTGGAAAAATTACAGAAATTTTTCGAAATGTTTTCAGTTCAAGTTTATTCATTCATTAGATTCAAAAGTGTTATTTTCCCCCTACTCTTCTATTACCTTTTGCTAAAATTTGTGGCTTTTTATTTTTTATTTTGCAAAGAGGGAAGATTGTTAGGCAAAATATTTGTTGAAAATTAACACACCAAAGCATAGTTAATATTTCCAATAAAAATAAAAGATCTCACTATTATAATGAGGTGTTCATGCATGGTAGCGCTGAAATGGAAACTCTGTTTTTATTGTATATGTTAGCTTTGGTAAATGAAGTGAACCAGGGCTAAATTCATTACCTACAAGCTCTTCATTGCATCTCACAAATAGCAGGCTTTAAACATTTCCATCAGTAGGAAAAAAGAAATCTATTTCCTTGCCTTGCAAACAGCCATTAACCAGGGATGAGTCATCACTTCACTGAACTGGAGAAACCTGGGAGTAATTTAGCAGCATTCCAAACATTTGGAAAACTAAGACAATTAAATATTGCCTGCATATTTTTAGATGGCTGATCAGTAAAAAACAGATATTGGTAAAAGAAAAAAGAAAAAGCATACAATGCATTATACAGTATGTTCCAATCCCACAACTGTCATTGATCAGATCAAAATATAGCAAGGATCAGAATTCTACTGCAGATTTATAGACTTTATCTCTAATATTCTTCTGGGGGTCCTATTATGTACGTATGGGGCTTGTTTAAATAGAGATGGGGAGAGAGAGAAAGGAAAAATATTCACTTAGTCTGGTGACCAAAACAGAATTCTCCTGTATTTCTTTTATCAAAAATGGAATGTACTTTCAAAGAACAATAGCACATTGAAGAAATACTCATGGGAACAATGCAATGTCTTGCACATTATTAAAAGGTGGCCAGTGGGTGCATGAGAATGTCCTGTCTTTTATTATATAATCTTCTATCCAGTTGTTTTCAACCACCCTGGCTTCGCCTGCTTTTTTGTAAGGCATTTTTTTCTATTTAAGGGAAGACATCAGAGAGAGCTTCGCTATTGTTTTTTTCTCAGCTGAGTCAGAGAAGAGATGGCAGAGCCAGGGGGAGGAGACAAGTGAGGCAGTCTAGAATCTCTTCATACTCACAAATGCACAATGTCCAGCTCTCTCTGATTGCCATTGAACTTTATCTTATACCCATAGGTGCTTGATCGTTAGTTGAGTAAATTCTTAAAAATAGGCTTTTGACAATAAATCAATTAGTTTGATGCCTGCATCTGATCTTTCATGCCTGACATTAATCTACTCAACTAACAATCAAGCACTGTGGGTATAAGACAAAATTCAATGGCAATCAGGGAGGGCTGGACCTTGAGCATGTGTGAGTACATAAGGTCATCTTCAGTTGTGAAGTCAGGGCAGTTTATGAAAAGCAGAAACCAAAAATCAATATTATCAGTCCACTGTGCCAAGTTTTATCATAAAAGGAGCTTAGAAATTCCACCAAGAGAAATTCTGAAGACATTTCCAATCTTCTTGAGAAAATAGGAGATTTTCCTCTTGCTCAGGGGAAGAAAATGTCTGAGAGATCAAAAATCCTCTTGCTCAGGTGAAGAAAATGTCTGAGAGATCACCAAGCAGAGTTGATATTTCACTGTCATCAGATCTCCTTCCATGGCTATCACTTGTAGTGAGATGGGTAGCAAATAAACAATCGATCAATAAATGCCTTTCAGTCTGGTTGTGGTTTTATGCATAAGAATGACACACTGAGTGTTCCACCAGAGATCTAGGATAGTCTTTTGTAGAATTATAAACATGTAGAGTTGGGAGAGGTCATTTAGATGACACAGGTCAACCTCCTACTCAATGCAGGGTTCCAGATTGGAGCATCCCAGCCAACTGCTGTCTCTGTCCAGCCTTTTCATGTAGCTAGTGGAAAGGAAGCAAATCTTCAGTCTTTCAGGGTAGATTAGTCAGGGTACAGACAGCACAAGCAATGCTAGAATTATACTTTATGGATATAGACTATAGTAAAATAACCTTAAAAGCCTGACAGACTTTCTCTTTCCATTTCTCTTACACCCAGGAGCAGCAAGGTCATATCCTATCCAATAGTATCAAGGTCCAAGCCTACTGAATTAGGAATATTTGCATCTGAATATTTCAGAAGTGACACATCTGGAACTTCTTTGTACACCAGGAATATGTGCAATCCAAATTTCAGTTTTAAAAGTTTTGTAAAAATCCCAGATTAGTAGAAACAGTAGAAGTGATTCAAAACCTTCCAAGTATAAGAATCTCCTCCATCTTGTGACATGCTTACAGCTAATAATGTGGACATTCTTTGGTCCTAGAAGGTAGTTGGAAGCACTTGGTATTTAACTGAAGATTAAAGGAAAGGAAAGCTTGTGGCTTTAGTTCTTCTCTTTGATATTCAGCAGAATCTATGGAATAGATCTTTTTCTGTCTTAGACTTTCTTTTTTCAACAATGTGTTGTTCTACTTGAGTTCCGTACACATTATAAATGACTTAATGGAAGGCCGAGAGCTTGCTGGCTCCACTTCCATTAGGTATTGCTAAGCATGTTCCACTACTGTTTAGCATGTTCATAAATTCTGAATTAACTATACCATAATAAAATCTGCTCAGCTTTGGTTTTTAATTCTGCATCAAAGCCACACTCCATTGTTTATTCTCATTTCTTCTGATAAGGGCCATTGTCTCTAATATTGCTTTGCAAAGTGGGCGAGATAAATCAATGGTATTTAGGATTTTCAGCCATCTGTCCTGGCACCCATCCCAAAATCAATTTTTAAAGTTGGGCACAGTTTATGTATTTTGCTTTGTAATCAAGAACATCTTGGCTGGGGGATGGGGGAATGTTGGAACCAAGGGAGGGTTTTAAAAATACCTACCCATTCTCACATAGGGAATCAATCATTTTATAGAGATTGTACTATAAACACACACACTTTAATTACTGGCACGCCAGGCTGCACTTGGTAAATATTCAAAAGTCTACATGAGATATTTTCCTCTCTGTATATCTTTGAAAGGTTTTGACTTGGAATTTGAATTTATCAGGTTCAAAAATGGCCCTTCAGTGCAATATGTGGCTTTGTTTTAGGGACACCATTGACAAAGACACTGCCTTTTATAGCCCTAAGGAACCATTTATCTTTAGGTTTCTGTATCTATTGAGTCCCCTTCTCCTCTCATTATAAAATTATCCTGCCAAGCCAAAGCAATTGTTTTTAAGAGGTGCTGTTATAATAATGAAATTGAATACAATTGGGAGCCAGGACACTGCAGACACAGATGGGGGGAAAATATATGTATTGTCTACTATCAATGTCTTTAAATAATTTAGCACCTTCACTGCCAAGAAGGCAACACTGGCCTTAAGTGTGAAAACAATTAAATCATTTCTTTCATCCTTTTTTCAAGAGAAAGATTAGGAGCAGCAAAATGCCACTTTAAATCCCATAAACAATCTTCTTCTTCAGCAGGGAAAAAACTGAACATTACATTAAGGCAGTTCTATAAACCTTTTCAGTACATGTGCTAATCTCATTGAGAGCTCACAATGTTGATGGAAGAAAATATCAGCAAGGTGACAAATAAAAACAGTCCCCTTGGAAAGATATGATCACTTCTGGTGGGAGAGGAACCATTTTAGGTAGAGATTAGAAAAAATGTTTTCTTCCGAGCATTTTTCCACAAAGTCCCCTTTTCTGGCTCAATCAAGTGTTGATCAACTGGTTGCAACAGGAATTGACTTGGAATTGTTACCCAAGCCTGATGTCATAGATTAAGAGAGACTGGCCCAAAGTCACCCAGCTGGCTTTCATGCCTAAGGCAGGACTAGAACTCACAATCTCCTGGTTTCTAGCCTAGTGCCTTCAACATTAAACCAAACTGGTTCTCAGAATTTAGCACAAATGGCTTATCAAAATGTTCCACCATATTTGTGGGTAGAGAACCTGGGGGTATGGTTTCTCCGACTTTCTCCAGTGGAAAGAAAAGTTCTGAAATGCTTGCTTCAAAGGCAGAATTCTTCAAAGCCAAGGAGACTGTAGATTGCTGGATTGGGTAAAAAAAGATTGGTTTGTCACACGTGCATCAGTAAAATTTTACTTGTGACACCAGGTCACTGTAGAAGTGCATGAATGCCATCCTTCCTCACTTGAAAGAAATATGGAGAGCTTATTCTTTTTCAATGAATCAAATTGAATTAGTTGAGGAGGAATTTTGCAAAGCAAACACATTTCAAATTTCTATAGCTGGATGGAGAAGGAAAGTTTGTTTTTCTGTGAAAAACCTTCAATCTGAGTGAAGAGTGAGGATGGATTTCCAACTGCAGCAATGAATTAGCTAAATGATAATTATTTATGTTCGTTATTACAGACAGTTACAAATGTGATGCAGCCACTACAGAGGAATATTTCTATGCAGTCTGAGTAACACCAAGAAAGGCAAATGCCCACTCCTGTCCTCAAATATTGCTTGTATTTTAATTTGATTTAAATTTGGAAATTGAGATATTCATCTTTCAGAGAGATGCCAGGATGTACCAGACTGTGAAGGGACAGAGCATTTTTGATCGATCATTATGACAAGTATCTTGTTCTCCCTGAGCTTATGATTTGGTCATTGTGGCAGCACAAACAGGAACATTTTAATTTTGCTCACAAAGAATAACCTTTTTGGACTGATGAATAATCATCAGCTAAATAAAACTACGAGGTACAATGCAGAGGCAATCTTGCATTGCCTATAAAAAAAGAACTGAAGGAAGGAGAACTTTGAAGTCTCATCATCGACTCCATCAAAGATAATTTCTTCTGGACTTCCCTTTCTTTTTTGTCAACAAAAAGAACAGCTGCTTGGTGTGTAAAGTTTATATGAATGAAAGAGTGAATGTGAGAGATTTGTATTGCTAAAATCTTTTAAACTCCTCCAGTTCTCACTGAAATTTGCTCTGATGCTGGATAAAAAGTTTCCTAATTATGTAACAGAGACCCTGTTTGGCCTAGTGGTTAAAGCACCAGACTAGAAACTGGGAGACAGTGAATTCAAGTCCTGCTTTAGTCACAAAGCCAGCTGGATAACCTTGGACCAGCCAAGGTCC
>JANHZU010003000.1:112748-132206 GCA_032468055.1 Acrochordus granulatus
TATTCGTTGGGTTTGACAAAGTTGGACAAGATTAGAAATGAGTATATTAAAGGGACAGCACAGGTAGGAAGGTTTGGAGATAAAGTGAGAGAAGTGAGACTCAGATGGTTTGGGCATGTGTTGTGGAAGGATGAAGGGGATGTTGGGAAGAGGTTGTTGAGGATGGAGCCACTGGGCAGAAGGGGAAGAGGAAGGCATAGGAGGGGGTCATGGATGCTGTGAAAGAGGACATGCAGGAGGTCGGTGTAACTGAGGAGGATGCTGAGGACCAAGAAAGGTGGAAACAGACGACCCCTGACAGGAGGTGGAAGAAGAAGAAGGAGGAGGAGAAGGAGGAGGAGGAGAAGAAGTTTAAGTCACGGAGAGGCTTTGCTAGTGTTTTTGTACATTTTATTTTATGTATTTTATTTTTACTTATTTGAATCCCACCTTCATTATTTTTATAAACAATGCAAGGCAGTGAACATATTTAACACATCTTTCTACTCTTATTTTCCCCACAACAACAACCCTGTGAGGTGGGTTGGGCTGAGAGAGAGTGACTGGCCCAATTTTTTAAAACAAACATACAAAATAACAGCTTTATAAGACTGCACATTGAAGCCATATATCCAAAGTCCAGTTATTAGATCACCTGAGTTCTTATTTAGACTGCGCCAAATTACTTCCAGCACAACCAAGTAATTATTGCAGAACAAAATTGATTCATTTTTAATGTACTCCCTAATCCCACTCAACAGATGCAGAATCAAAACTATACAACCACCTTAACTAAGCCTACAGAAAACAGATTTGTAAAATAAAAATTGATTCATTGGGTCTTACAATTGTTGAAAATTTTCTAACTGTATAGAAGATAGTAAGGAGAGGCTCGTCAGCAAATGTGCTGATGGTTATCAGCTAACGGGCTTCATATAAGTTCTTGAATTATTTTTGATACATTTCTTCCTACCACTTGGTAGAAAACATTTTTTTATGCTCCACTTTGCCACTTGTTGTCACTTGATCAAATTCCAAGACTAAACTTTTGTTTTTCTTGGAAATAAATGGAATACGGAGCTAGACACTGCCCTGATAATGAAACCAGCATCGAAACCTGGTCATGAGTGAGAAAAGGGGATATAAGTTTGCCCATCTTAGAAACCTTCTTACTTTGGAGCTGTAGGGATGAAATTGTGGGAGATTTGAAATAAATAACACATTCTTTTCTTTGGGGTCCTTTAAGTATCTTCTAACGTAAAGATTAAAATGCTATTGTTGTAGCTATTGATTTATTATGTACCATCAAGTCAGTGTCAACTTTAAGTAATCAAACAGATTTTCATCTTGGGGATCCCCAACCTGACCTTTCAGATCTTCCAAAGGTGCATTCATTGCCATTGTAACTGAGTCAATCCACCTTGCAGCTGGTCATATTCTCATTACTTCCACCTTTCCCAGCTTTAAAGCCTTCTTCAAAGAGTTAGGTCTTCACATAATGTCTCCAAAATAGGATAATTTGAGCTGCCTCAAGTGAGAACTCTGGGTTGATGACTTTGATGAGACTGAGCACAGTTTCTACGGTTCTGGAGATCAACTATTTCAAAACATTCATGTTTTCTGCGGAGATCCAGCACTAAAGATATCTCACATTCACCTGTTACTTTATTGTTTGAGTGCACTGTGTTCACCAAATTTGCAGACAAGAGAAATTGGGTGATTCCACCCCCCAAAAAATTCTCCATAGAAGGAAACATTCCCTAATTCCCTCTTAGCAGCAAGAGGAATACTGTCCCTGAAAAAAGTCCCAAGATTTCCTTCTGGATATTTTCCATTGAATGAACATGTGGCAAACTGGGGGAACTGCAGACTGTCGGCAGGATGATGGTACAATGAAAGACGTGATATTTGCAAACTTTCCTTGACCATCTTATCACTAAGAATGTCATATCCCACCCAAAGAAGAATTTTGAAAGCAATGTTGCGTTTTTACCAAATTGAATGGAATCTGTTAGTGGGAAAAATCCCCCTTTTTAATCTGCCTTTCTTCTGAGTGTTCAAAGCAATATGTTAAGTTCTCCCCTAATTTTATTTTCCATAAGAACAAAGCATAATTTTCCAGCCACTGCTAGCTCCTTGTCCATTGAACTGAGCAAGACTGGAGATTGTATGGGATGACACAGGCTCGTTCAACTCAACTGTGATCTAAGTCACAATCCATTTTACTAGGTGTTGCTCACAGCTGCCATGGTCCAATGGAAAACTGTGAACTTTTTTTTAATATATTAAAGTACAAGCAGCATGAATTAATGATCATACCACTTTTGTGAAGCTTTGAGTACCTTAGAATGATTGTAGCAAATATCGATTTGCTGATTTATTTACAACCACTTGTATCCTACCTTTTTGCCCAGTTTGAGTGCTCTCAAAGCAGCATGCAAGGATTTATTCTTTGAATACAGTTGTCTTTTCATCAGTATTGACTTTTGAAGTCTCATATTCTTGAACTCCTGTTTTCTTCAAAGATGATACTTTTGGGACATGATGCATTTGGTCTCAAACCATAATGGGAAGTTAGAACCAAACCAGGGCCCTTTTAGCACCTCCTGAAATAGATTCAGGCAATTGGGCGTTAAGAGAATTCCAAGGAGAAAATCTGCCCTTATTGAAAAATAATTTCCTCACATTGTGGCACATAAACTGAAGAATTAGAACTGAAATTTATGCTGTCAGTTCAAGGCACAAGATCAGCCCTTCTTATTCCTCATGCCAGCATGCAATTCCCTTTCTCCTTGATCTTTTGACAAGGATCAATAATGGCCCAGCAACCAGAAATAAGAAAGGGACTGGATTTGTGCCACACTGAAAATTATTTGGCAGTAGTTCAGGCCTTATGTGAGTGTAGTACTCTATGCTGAAGAGGTTCAGCTACTGTATTTTCATTGATTCATTACAGTCAATGGACTTCTTAAACATTAAAGTACTTACATCCGCATTTTTAAGCAACTTTAATAAATACCAGAGATCTGCTGTGCTCACCCAAGGTCCAAATCACATCGTAGCTTGTGTAGCCCTAAAAAGTTAAATTAATTAAAAAACACTGGCATTTTTCAAAGGCTCATATTTGCTGCAGAAGTATCATGGAAGGTATTTTTTGGATATAAGGAAGGCACCATCAGATTCCAGCTCATCTGATCATCCCTCCCTATCTCCAAGTGAGTCGCAAGTCTTTGGAGTTGATGCAATTGTGCATCAACAAGAAAATACAAGATTAGAGTCAATCAAGGGAGAGGAACCCAGTTCTGATGCTCACAAGAATATCTTGTTATTAATTTAGCACAAGTACATATGGTAGACTCTAAGAAATTTAAAATGGCTAGGAAAGTATAAGGTGAGACTTAAACTTGAAATCAATGTGCCTTTCATAATATTTGACAAGGCTGGGTGATAACCATTGAAAAATTCTAGTCTCTATCTTTACAATATGCTAAATCAATTGCGCAGGAATGTTATTTTAAAGACTTTAAAATAAATGCAATTTAATCTATGCCAGTATCAGAGTTCTTCATAATCAATTTTCTGGTATAACTAACATTAAAACATTCATCCATTCTACCTTCCTCTATAAAGGAAATTGAGACCTAACCTTGGAGACTGAATAAAAGAATGAATACACTAATTCATTCAGGGGGCAATCTATAGTTAGATTCACAGTCTAAGACTGGTTGGAACTAATTCAAGTCCTAATCAAGGACCTAAGCCACCTCAAGATGCTTTTGAGGTTAATGCTTGTCATTAACTTATCAAGGATTATTATCAATTATTATTATCAATGCTTATCAAGGATTCCAGGAAAAAAAATTGTCACTGAATTGAAAGCTTGCACAAGTTCATTTCTGTCCAACCTTCTACTAAACAAAATCAAGGTGGGGTGATTCTCAGTTTCTTTTTCACATTTTTCTCTTTCTCAGGACTAAGTAATAATCCTAAGAAAGGAGCATTCTCTCCTTCCCTTTATTAAGGTCAGCTACAAGTTTTGGAACAAACTAGAGAACTCATAGAGGTGGTGTTTAAAGCATCGAGATGATCACCATGCCTCCATGTTTGAAACATTACCCCTCTTAATACATGTGGCACATAAAATCCTTGCATGGTTGTGGCTGCCACCTTGACTATTTCAGTCCCCTGCAAAGCCCATTCACCCAACTGTATCAACAACTTTGTTTCACAATTTCATGTATACATACCAGGGAGGGAGGAAAGGGTGCTCATCATTCAACATATTAATCCAATTTAGATCTGGTGGATATTTGGGAGGCTTTGATAAACACTGAATAAACAGAGGAAAATGGGGCAGATAAGCACTATTTTTTAGGGAATGCAAATATTTATCATGCATTTCATCAATGCGTGGAACACATGTAGGAAACTAGCTGTGTTTCATATATACATGATCAGGCTGGTGCTTATTGTTCCAGTAAGATTTAAACACAATAAGTATTGACTCCATTGTGGTTATTATAGTTATCATAGTAAAATGGGATTTTCATATGACTTGTTTTTAAAACTTCACTTTATAACATGTATCTGTAATTCAGCAAATAATTTAAGGTTCAAAGGTGGAAAATCTGGGGTTTACTCAGATTCTTATATATGTGTATACAGAGAAACAATAGTTCCATGTCTTTACATCTCATTATTACTTCCAGGACCCTAATCTTTGTTTCAGATACTCAGGAGAAAGAAATGTACACAATTATTTTGAATTTTCCCAAATTGCACCTCTGTGTTCTGTTTCTATGTGGTTGAACATTTTTTTCCAATCCAACACATTAAACCTTTATGATTTTATAATATTTAAAAACTAAAAATGAAATGAAAACTCATTTAGCATTGGTATAAATACATAGCTTTAATTCTTTTAATATATATTAATTTAATAATGCTTCGGTTATTTGTACTAAAGCTGGCTGGACATTGAATGCGGTGAACACAGTTATTATTCAACCAAGATTTTTTTAAAAATAGATCTTGAATTATATATTTTTTTCTCAGCCTATAATGATATTAGCAATCATTTACTTCAGGAGATATTGTTTTAAATTATTTTTTAAGGTTTAATAATTAAAAGTTGTACCCAGAAAAATCTTTGTTGTTCTACAGAATGGAATATAANNNNCTCAGAATGGAATATAAAAAAACAGAATAGCAGTTCTTAAAGACAGACATATATGGCCAATTTTATACATGATGTTTGAAACTCATCGCCCAATGCCTTCTTTCTAAATATTTCTATTTTGAGATTGGTGTAACCCCTGCAATATTCTTTTAAAAAAGGAAGAAACTAAATATCCTTTTAACAAAATGTATTAGTTTTTTAAAACACTTGTCTTAATTTTTTTAATATCAATATGAATTAATTTCAAATTCCATATCAGATGTTTACAGGCCTTGATTCAAAACTGTAACAATTGGATAGGAAATTGACAATGATTTGGTGTCTGCCTTACTCTTACACAATAAGAAAGCACTCAGATAAACAAAATATTTGCTTGTGAAGAAATGTATTAAGCATTTTGTTCAAAAAATAAGTCTACATTATCATATCTTCCCCAGGTGCAAAGGTCTGCAGATCTGGTTTTAAACCTATGAGCTCAACCCTTTGAGAGTTTCAGGAGATTGTGGTGTCATATCATTGTTCTGTTACTGCCATTGCTAATCCCACATTTAGCACATAGATAATCAGACAGTTACAGAATTGCTTAAGCATAATTCCTCTGAGTTAGCTTCTGACATGCCTCCTTACCCTTCACAAAATGGCTTGGGAAAGCAGCTTCAGTGGTGGCAACTATCAACTGGAGAAGACTATAAATCCTTTCAAAAGATGTAACTGCTTTTGGGGACAGCAGCGACAAGAAGCTTGTAGAGCCTTAAGTCTTTATCTGAATGAACTCACAAGAGAGCTGGTGGAAGGGGTTCAGCCATGCTTTCATTGGGAAAGATCGTCTTAAGCCAAAACTAGGTAAGGATGTAAGAACAGCTCTTCTGGAGCAAGGACCTTCTTAGTCTGACATCTTCTTCCTCATGGAGATGCTTCTGTGGTGCTCCCAAGAGGGACCCAGGGATCTTTCTCCCACCGCTGTTTCTCTGTTACTGGTATCTGAAGGAATATTTCCCTAACCTGGAGGTATCATCAAGTCTTCAAGACAAATAAACCTTGGTAGACTTCTCCTCCATGAATTTATCCAAGTCCCTTTTGAGACCATGCAAGTTGATGGCAATCATCACATTCTGTGGTTATAAATTCCATGAATTACATTCTGCATGAGATGGTTCCATTTTCTAAATAACTTTCCAGATTCACTAGATGGCTCTGATTCCAAGATTGAGAGGGAGAAAACATTCTCTACACATAAGCTAAAAAGCACCAAACACTCTACCCTTTTCTCATAAGATTTTAGAGCTCCTACAACATTTTGGTTGCCATCTTCTGTACTTTTTCTAGCTTTATTATATCCTTTTCAAACTTGATAACTGTACATCACATTCCAGGTACAAATACAACACAGATTTGAGTAGGTTCATTATAACGTTAAGAGTTTTATTTTCAGTCCTTTTGCTAATGATCTCTACATGGCATTTAGCTTTTTTTCACAGATACAATTGACATTTTCATCAAGTTATGACCTTAAAATTTCTTTTCTGGTTAGTTATAGAAAGTCCTATTTTGGTTTTCACTACAACCTTAACCAATTCTCTGCTTAATCCCAGCCAAGACAATTTATGAAAGTTAAAAAGTTGTAGTCTCATCAAAGATCTTTAAGAGATTCAATTTCTTAGTTCTGTTGACTGAGAAGAATTAATTGGGATTTAATCTTCACATTCTGTTGCTGAGTGTAGTAGCAATCATAAAAGGACAGTCTCTCTTACTTTAAAACAATAAGCACACTCAACAGTTTTTGATTCAATGGGATCATTTCCATCCTTTGTCTGTTGACATCCTGAAAGCTACTTTTGCAGAGACCAAACTGATTTTCCTTCACTTGCTCTTCTATGGGCTTATTCCCCCACATCAACTTGTCTAGGTGCTAAGTTCACCAGCCTATAATTTCACAGATCTTCTCTAGTTTCCTTTCCAAAAACCAATGCCAGATTGGTCATCTTCCATTTCTTTGGCACTGAACCCAATTTTTATCTAATAATTCTCAAGTGGACCAGAGCAATTCCTTAGACCAACTGAGCTAAGAAATAGTCTTCTAGAGTATTGAGAATCATGGTTTCTTTTCTGTAGCTTGAGACTAAATCTACCTCAACTATGTGGAAGAAGCTAAAGTCCCTCACAATTGTAATATCTTTTTCTGATTTTACTACCCTCCACATTTTGACCAGCTAGGCAACAGCATCTCAATAAATACCATGTTTCTGGCCAGACAGTGCCTCCCATTGTAACTGTGTGGAAGAACTTGGTCTTCCAATGTTTTCTAGTACATTAGATTTTATACCCTCTTTGATCTAAAGAACAAGACCTCCTTCAGTATGCCCTTCCCTATCAGCTGTATTGTGGGGGAAAGCCTCATTTGGAAAAAGCTGCAAATCTGGTCATCAACCAAAGGAATAATTTTATGTCCCTTGAGGTTTCAGTGAAAAGCAGCAAAGGAGGATAATTAGACCAACACGCATCGGTTCGCTTTCTCCATCTTGCGCACAAGCATGCCCGCCCAATGTGGAATATTCCCCTTTCCCCTCAAACGTGATGGTTGTTGAACTTATTTTTAGTGTCATTTGATAAGCCTCCCTGCTTGCAGAGAGACATCCCACTGACCCAGCCACTGGTCATTGTCTATACCGGTTCCCATCAAAGTAGGCGCATTTTGTCAGGTTTCGCCTCGAATATCCATTTTGCATCTGAAGTACAGTATCGAAAGTGACTGGATCATTTGAGCCTTTTTCTTCAGCTGCTGCCTTCTTCCTCCCCCACAGAGCTTCCTTTCACGCTAACACTGTTTGGCATGGCCGATGTGACATGACACGCTTTTCTCTCTTTTTTGGTATATTTATATATATAAAATTATAATATATACTTTGTCAATGTTTCCCGATTGCTGGCACACTACAGATTTGCTAGGGAAATGGTGAGGGGGAAACAGAAGTATTTTGCATTCTCCCCCTTTTTTCTTGGTCCCACTGTTGAATCTCCACCAAAGCATGGTAGCCCCTCAAAACTGAGTAATACGTATACAGGGATAGGTCATTCAATGTCAAAAGGCATAAAAAAGATGAGCAAAACCTTCACAGGCTGCTGCTTGCTGTTGCCTTTAATTATATTAATTAAACTTTGAAATTCTCATGCAAAGAGAGTTGCTGGTTTGTGACGTTGAAGAGCCCTTGGAGATTTGAGGATGGTAAGGTGGAGGGAAAAGAAAAAGAGAGAGAGAGAGAGAGACAGAGGAAAAAAAAAAGACCCTGAGATGCCAGCTTTGTGGTGGCTGTTTTTTCCATCCTATTACAATAATACATAAGCCCAGAATTACTACGCATGTTTGCAAAGGACAATGTTTTTATGTGCTACTGAACACAATGTGCATAAAAGGGGAAGAAAAACAATTAGGTGCCAGTGCACAGCCCTGGATGCCTCAGCTCCCTCAATCTTCATTCAAGATCTTTGGTTACAGGCAGTCTTCCTGGAGGATAACGCTCTATTAATTTTTCTTCTTGTCCTGGGTTCATCATGTACAAGAAAGATGTCTTCAGAAACCAGAGGGCAAAGTTTTGTTCGCCACCAATACCTCTAGGCACCATGATTACACTTGGTCTATTGCGCAGCATCAAAATGACAAGATTTTTACTCAGAAGTTTCCTGTAAGGCACAATCCAATGGGATGGGAGCATGGGGGAAAGAGGACTGAGATTCAAAGACTTCCATGAGATGACACCCCTGTAGGGCAATGAACTCCTTCCATTTTTTTCACCTCAGTGGGAATTTAATTTTATTCCCTGCGGTAAATACATTCATATTTAAATAGTTAAGTTCCATCTTTGTGCACATACAACAAGACCACTACAGGGAAGAGGCACATCAAGGCTTGAGTGCTAACAATCACAAGAGCCAACATCATTGGCAATTTGTTTGTGATTTCTTGTGCTGGATTTGCTGTAGAAAACTAGACACACAAGACCAAAATTCTTCATGTGGCCACTTGCAAAGTGTATAATGCTCTAAGGAATACTGTATGAAATAATAAGCTAAAAAGAAAATGTCAGGTTGAAGAGCTTAACGTGGCAATGGATGACTTTTGCAGAACCAAACAGAGCAAACTCCCAAACTGGGAGCTAGAAGTCATTCTGAGGATTTCTCTAAAAGTGCTTCATTCTCTTCATTTGGTTGCAATAAAAAAAATATGATGGCTTTTCATTCTTTCATCTTCCTTTATGGAGACGGAACTCTGGTAAAGTTGATGCACCGGCCCTGCAAAGACAAAAAAAAATAAAATAAAAATGAAACACTTATTTTGAAGAAAAGGTATTTCTAAAAAGTCAGCAAGGTTAGGGAATGGCTCTAATCCAAAGAGTGATTTATACAGTAGGAAACAGAATATGCTATTATTGGCAAAGAGAAACCATCAGCAGTCATATTTTGGAGGACAGGAAGTTTAAATAAATGTTTATAATGCCATAGGAAGGAAAAGAATCAGTAAACAGGCTGGAACTACTTTAAAGATGAACATATTTATTATAGCTTTCAACTAGCTAGCCTGCAAATCAGTTAAAGTGAGGAGCTATCATAAAAAAAGGACTTGTTTGATAATGACTCTTATCCCCACACCCACAAAGCAGGGCCATCATGAAGGTGAAGGTCAAAAAATCAAGATGTTGGCTACATTCATGTGATCAAAACTCCATCCATTTTAATGTCCACTACTCCTGGTCTGATGTTTCTCTTTGGTCTTACCAGTGACAAACAATACCTTTTTATTTTTCCACACATTTTAGGAAAATCTATTGAAATTACCCAATATTTTTTGAAGATAGTTTGTAATTTTACATGCAATGACATCAAAAGCTACTGTTAATCTTGCTGTTGAAAACAGAGATATTTTTTTTATCATGTTTATGCTCTTGTTATATTGTTTAATACTGATCTATCTTGTATTATATGTTCTTAACATCTTTTAACCATTGCCAAATGAATATGGTTTACTGGGTAATCTCAAAACAAAATAAATAGGTAGAGATATCAGTGCATCTATGAAACAAGACTGTAGTCTATGAAAAAAAATCTACCTTCTTCAAAACATCCTTCAGAAAAAAATGGACTACATCTCCCATCTAGAAACTCAGCCATTGAAGATTGGTTTCAAAATCGAGGTCTACCAAGTTGCAACACATGCTGATTTGTTTTTGCTAAAATAGAGTAGCCCAACTCTGCCTCTTGAAAAAATATAATGATGTGAATGTTAAAGTATATGTGAAATTTAAGCTTTATTTGTACAGTAATTTTCTTAAAGGCTCAACATCTGAGCTTCTGGCTTGGGATTTTAATGGCTAAACAAAATATAAATACAAAACCTGCTCATGTTTCCCAGTCAGTAGTGTTGAAAGTCATCAGTGGTGTCCACAAGAAAGCAGGAGGATCAAACAAGTCAAGATGGCAATTGTAATCATGTAAACAAAGTCCCGTCTCTTTTCTGCACTGTCCACAGTACAGACAGTACAAAGGGGAAATACTTGCCAAAACCACCATCTTGATTTTTCTGACCCTTCCTCCTACAGATGCCCTGAAGACAACACTGCAATACAGGAACCTATATAACTATCAACCTGTTTGGGTGTAGAAATGGAATAGTTACATGATCTCTGATGTCTAGTACACACCAATTTTCTATGACAGAAGTTATGTTGGGAGCACCAACCTTGCAGGGAGGATGGCTCAAGTATGGAGTGAGTCTGGAATCACTGCATGCTAGAGCCCTCCTCCCTGGCAGGAGGTGGATACTTTCCAACAGATTGCCAAACTGTGAGGTCCCATGATACCTTAAAATGATAAACAGATTTGTTCAATCCACCCATGAATACAATTTTTTTCATTGGGTTGCAACATAAATATGCACTTCTTTTTAACAGTTAAATTTGAATCTGTGTATTACAGAAGTTCTCAAACTTTGTATTAGAGAAGTTCTCAAACATCTGTATTATAGAAATTCTCATACCTACTCCAATCTCACAGAGTCAAAGTGAGAGCCATAGCCTAGAGTGATAATAATTTTGACAATAATCCCATATCTCTGTGCAGGCCCAATCAAGTCTTTTAAAAAGTTGCAACATCTTCATCCCACAACACACAATTACAGAACTCTTTATCAATTTGTCAAATCTACAGGCATCTCTGGCAAATAACAACATGATGACATATAGCCAGTTTGGTCTAGTGGCTAAGGTAACAGATTACCAACCAGAAGGTTGTAAATTCTAATCCTGCCTTACCACAAAGAACAGCTGGGTGGCCTTGGGCCTCTCACCCTCTCTCAGCCCAACTCACCTCACAGAGTTGCTGTTGTGGGGAAAATAGGAGGAGGAAAGTATGATAAATAAGTTCACCACCGTGAATTGTTTATAAAAATAATAGAGGCGGGATACAAATAAAAAAATAATCATTTAATGCCATAATTGATGTATTTGTATCAGCAATCAAAATGAAAGTTTGTAGGATCTGCATTATTGCATCATTGCCCACCCATCTCATTGGCCTCACCACTGAGGACATGGGTGGTGAAATTTCCTTTCATAGCCAAACAGGTTCATAGTTGAAAGATAAATTATATCTTTTAGCAGTAATTTCCTGAATGCCACAATGAAATAACTCATGATACAGTACTGCTTTCCATAGATTTTTCTCTCTAATATATCAACAAATTTAAGAATGAAACACTGACCCGTGTTCAATATTTTTATTTCATATATTGGACTTGGCTATTGTCAATAAGTGATTGTAGGTGTTATTGAATTAACTGAAATAAAATGTCTCTACCTATGTGATCCAGTAAAAAATACTGAACAATTTCTTTTCGATTCTCACCTTATTGTATCTGATGAATGAGTGCCTGAAGCAAAAAATAAGGTACCCCTGATAGTTTCAGAAGGTTTGCTATATTTGAATACAGTGGCTATTTTAAAAACTACAGTATTCCCAATTGTCTATCAGACAGTGATTCTAGTGTTTATTTTATCACAGTAAGGCTAATGTGTAACATTCTTTAAAGGCATCTTCCATTAGTATAATCATGATTTGCACCATCACCCAGCAGAAGGCCTTGATTAAAATCAAGGGGATGAGCAGATTGCTTGGCAGTGAGAGCCAGATTAAACATGCATCATGAGCTGAGGAAACTTAGCTGATTTACATATATTAGTTGCATGCAATTAAGATAATTTGCACATGCACTGCGGGAACAATTGCTGCACTTTGTCTATGAGTGATTTTGTAAATGAGAAATAGGCTCCTGAACTTTGAAAAACTAAGATCGCTTTTCAACTAATTAAAATACAGACCACCAAATTTCACCCATTTCTGAAAGGGAAAGGAGAAGGAGAAGAAGGGGAAGGGGATCGAATCTGAGGCTTTCCCTGATGAATTCAGACTCATCATAAATCCCTCATCACATACAACAACGCAAAAAGCAAGTCCATGTTTCTGCTTTATGAAAGTATAACCAAATGCGCAGCCCTGCTACAGATGTAAAACCATAAACAACCCATACGAATCAGGCAAACAACTATTTGTTCCTCCAAATCTAAAGGCAGAAGGTCCTGAATGAATATTAAGGCTGCAGCAACCTTGCAATTCAAAGGAGAAAAGGCACCATGGAGCTGCACATTACTCCTGAAAGCAAAGGAGTAAAATAGTGCAGAATCAGCCACAAAGAAATGGTTTTGTCCTTCTCATGAGAGAATCCAGGAGAACCTCCTAGACTTGGAGAATCCATTCAGTGTGTCTCAGACCAACTCCTCTTTGATGTTCATCGCCAAATCCCTGACTATTTGATGGAGGTTTACACATCAACACTCAGCCAAACTCATAACGAACCATCAAAATGGTACTTATTAAACTAGAAGTCCAGTCACCTAGGCTAATCTGAAGTTTCATCCTGAGTAATTTATGAAGGAAAACAAGTCAATGTAGATCTCCTCTCCCACAGACCACATTTTAAGGCTTCTGAGTTGACCGTCTGAAAGGCATGTCACTGATGTTTACAGGTGAATGTTGACAAAGTTTCAGTATAGTTATAGATGGTGTCGTGAATGCTGACAGTCATCCAGTTATGGTTATCAGGCTCCTCACATGTATACCATAATAGTCGAGAGACTATATGCTATTTATTTTCAAACGTTCATCAGATGTCACTGATGGTCCACATTTCAAGGCAAATATAGATGGTCACCAAATGCTATACAGAAAATGCATGGCTGCTCTTATATCTTTTCTGAAGTCAAGGAAGGCCCACGCAAATACTGACCGCACTTCAGTTTAATGGCAAACCAGTTTACTGATTTTTCTATAAACTACAGTTTGCCTTTGCAGGTGATCAGGATAAAATGTATGTTATCAAGAATGCAGAATAAAATTTCTCTTTTTAATAATGAGCAAAGAAAGGAAGCGGTGGAATGAGCTTTGTTATTCATAATAACAAATCCTAGCTTATGGTCAGAATGCAGTTCTGAATGAAGTTCATTCAGGAATGTTCATGGATGGCTTTCAATGGCTTACAAATTACTGGGACAGCAAGAAAGATCCAGAGATAGTCCATATATATTAAAACAGACAGTAACAGTTGTAGGCAGTTTGTTTAGGTTGTACTGTTAAAAACTCTCACTACGTTATTTGGTGAGTTCCTTATGAGCAGGATGGCAAGATATAAATTGAAATAATATAAATAATATAATGTACTCTCACATAATATTTTAGCCTCATTTATATTCTATCCAGCAATTCTTCTAAACCAAGTTTGGATTGCCAAATATAGGGTGCAAAAAATCCTGATAGCCACTAGGCTATCATTTTCTGCATTTCTTTGCTCCTTTCTAGTGGCTCTCCAGATGTTTGCACCCAGATTTGTTAACCCTCCTCTCCAGGATTCATTTTCTCAGCAGTTGTTCTTAGTTAGCCAATAAGGAAATATTGTTCAGCATCATTTAGAGGGTCACAGATTCTAATAAATTCAAGTCCCTCTAATTCTAATTTTATTAGATTCTAATAAATTCAAGAAGATCGTATGATCTTCTCCAGCAATCAGTGCATCTATCTGATCTCACTGGTAGGAGTTCTCAAACTGAATAATTCCCCACCACCACCATCACCACCACCACATACCCACTTTCTTATAGCATTGCATGCTGGAGACCAAAGAAGCTCTACCGATTACACAGTGCATGGCAAACCTGTGTTATATCAAATTATCTTGCAACCTCTCTATGCCTTTCATCACCCTCCACCATCAAAATACCAGGCATACAAAGAGAAGAATTAGGACAAGTTCAGCCTCGCCAATACAATCTCTTCTGCTTATACATGTTCAACTTTGTCCTTACTTTCCATATTGACAGGCGTCTCAATGAGCAGCATTAAATCAAAACACACAGAGACAAGGCAATCTTTTTCTGAGCTGTGAGCCTTCTCAACAGAAAGCAGAATGCTGGAAAATGTACTGGAAGTGCTAATTAATTCTGAAGGTCGGGGCTGTTATATCACTACTGATGTAACAGCAAGGAATCCATGCTAGCCCAGTAAAGAACCATTTGCAACTGTAGGTAACACAATATGACAAGAAGTGCACTTTGTAATGCGTGGATGCAGAGGGTGCATTAAAAATTATCCTATAAAGCCATAGCAACTTTTAGCACGGAAGGTGATCCTTCTTCCTTCATCTCCATGCTCTAGATGCCAGAACCTCGACTTAGGAGACATGAAGAATGGCTCTAAAATTTGGTGTATGGTGTATGGTATGATTTAATTTGTGATGTCATGTTGCTGGGATGGACAAGAGACAACTTCATCTAGACCCCTATTTTGGTTGGACAAGCAACAAGGATTTGGAGCAGCACCAACTATAACTCGTGTTTTTATAACCTTGTCTCTGGACCCCACTGAGACTCTAGAACAACTTTGAGAAAATAAAATGGGAGGTAGATGCAGCCTATGATTTGTTTGTCTGACATATGATCATGATTGCCATATGCAACAGGACAACCATTTTCTAAGAGTTCTCAAACCACAATCTAGATATTTCAAATGTGCCACTGGTCCCAAAAGAATGGAGAATCTTTATCTAATTCCCTTGTATGTCCTTCTTTTGAGTCAATCTCCCTTTTAGTTCTGAAGTTACCAGAATTCATAGCCAACCTGGATTGCAAGATAGTTATTGTGAAGATAAAAACTAGGGGAGATCTTGAACTCCAAGAGGATATATGGGCTGAAGCAAGAAAAATTCAAATACTAAATATATTGTGGATTACAAATTTTTTAAATATATTTTTAGACCCTAATTCAAGATAATTCCAATGAATCAACTGTCCTTTAAATGATTTGAGACTGTAACATATTCATCTTTATTTCCTCATATTTTAACCTCTTCTGTATTTGCTTAATGTATTTTTTAAAATTGTTATTTTGTTAAATGCTTTATTCATGCTTTATCGATGTACAGTAATTCATATTATATATAAATGAATACATTTCAAAAATGACTAAAATCACCCTGTCATTTTTCTTTTTTTGTCTCAACAAAAAATTGGAGAAGATTAGATTTTCATTTCTACCATGTTATCAAAATCAGACAATGTGGTGGTTTAATGTTACATCCATCTCTTTTGTACTCAATTAAACAATCAATACATCCAAATTGAATTTAGATGTATCATGCCTTGTAAATCATCGGGTCATAAACTTAACAATACCAACATGTAGTTAGTATAAAATGGAACTAAATGAGTGTCTTAGGGTGACAGTAATTAAAGTATGAGTTATGCAAGCATCCCATGATACTCGTGAAAGATCAAGGCAGCTTGGATGGACCACTTTAAGATGGCAAATCCTATTTTGTGGCTTAAGAAACCAGGAATACTATTTAAGGAACAGTATTTCCTCAGTATGAGAAGGCTGAAAAAAAGAGATCTATCACATACCTCATAACATTATTTTGCTGTGCTACCTTCAAAGAGCTACGTATAAAAGCTTGTGTAGACAAGAGTGATGAAAATATATATAACTATTGATCTTTTTGCATTGGCATTCACAGGATCACCCTGAATATCAGAAGCAGATATGGTATATCTGAGGAAACATCTTGTCCCAATTACATTGACCTGTCCCATCTGGTCAAGCAGGGAAGGCATGCTGTGTACCTGTTAGTCATGGAGTTTCAACTGGTGGGATCTTAGGAGGAAGGCCTTCTCAGATGCTGTCCCCTGCCTTGTGGAACATCTTGCCCCAGAGGCAAGGCGAGTCCCCATTCTTATGGTCTTCCAGAAGAGTGTTAAGACCTGGGTTTGACAATTAGCATTGGAGTCGAAAAGTATGATGCAGCCCTGAGGCTGGCTGATGGCCTGAGGACACTCCTACTGCTTTGTGAATCGCCTTTTGAATTTGATTTTTACTTGTAAATTTTAATACTTTTTTAATCTATGTTTTTATTTGCGTATTTATAGTCACTTAGTTGAGATGGGCAGAGTAGAAATTTAATAAATAAATAAAATTAATAAATCAACTGACAAAATTAAAGCCATGGGGCGTATCTTGACTAATGAGATAAGAGGACAGACCAGAAAGGGAGATCTTTGAAGTTGCATATGTAATTTTCTCTACAGAAAGAGTCCTCTGATATTGAATATTATTGCATTTGATGGCTGATGAAGATCTGCTTAAACTTTCAGGCCCTAGCAGCTGCTCACAACTAAGAGCTAGATTCTCAGTTTTGTTAACCAGGTTTATTGAAGGAACAGAGGAGGGTTAGGTTACCAAAGTCTTGGCAATCAAATATATTTGCTTTAGCAGCCCTTTTATCTTCAAGTCTCTTAGAACAGGGATCTTCTGGCTAACTGCCCTTTGAGGAAATGACAAACCCCCATACACATATGCACACACATACATTGTCATTAAAGGTTTTTCTTAAATGGAAGATAAAAACTAATAAAAACAGATGACTAAAAAGAGCAACATGCAGATATTGGTTTGTTTGCTTTGTTTGTTTAGCTAATTTAAATGGCCACCCATCTCACTCACAAGAAGTGACTTTGGGTGGTGTATATATTTCAAACTTTTAAAAGTTTGCAAACCACTATTCCTTTTCCCAGATACTGTTTAATCTGTTAAATTTATTTTTATCTTCCCAAGAAACTTTGGAGATGAAGAATATAAGGAGGAGGAGGACAGATTAGTTCAAAGGGCATCTAATCCAAAACTCTGTCCTCAAACAGATGTTTAATGGATATCCACTCAACAGCATTCTTCTGCTTACTTTCCCTTCTCCAACTGACAAAGAGAAGCATAGCATGTCCCAAATAAACAATATATCCTGAAGTGTCCCTGGAAAAAGAGAATGACTAATCTGGTGTGCTTCAAGATAGCATCTTAGGAGAAGCAATTCAGGCCCAGAATCCATAAAGCAAAGGGTCTTCACCCAAGAAAGAAGAGATTGAATTTCTAACAAGCCCAAGAGAACTCCAGTGCCTTGGTTCTACACACTGTTTAGCAGCGCACCCAAGTTTGGAAACAGCATTGGGTTTGTTAATTGGATTAAGCTATAAAATGGTTTGTTTGGGTTTAGTCCTTGTAAAACCCACCTTTGTGATTTATGAACGTTTTACGATTTGGCATAGTATGGCATTGTTAGGAATTCTGAATGCTGTCATCTCAGCGAAGCACCAAGTAGAGACAGTGACAATAAAGAATAATTCAATACAGGCCTATATATCTATTGTTATTGACATGAGTATATATTATCATATTTCAGCATCATATGCCCATTTTATATAACTAAAAACAGAACCACATTCCTCACTTCCCAAATATGAGCCAGTATTCCATTATTGTCTCAACAGTCAACCTATTATTAGGTTTTGATCCATAAAGTGCTTTCTGGAAATGCTGTTAAGACAACATTTCTCTCCAAGGTAATTAATTTTTTTAACTGTCCATATGGACACACAATAACATCCATCCTGTTAGCATGGGGCACAAAACCCTGACTATACATCTATCAGCAATTTAACCTTATAAATGCCATGCCCACAGGACCCAGCGAGAACTTACAAAACCTCAGCCAGGTTCTCCCATCACAGAAAGAGCAAAGAAAAAAAAAAGAATAAATAAAGCCAGGCTTTTACAAATAAGAGACTTTACACCTGCTATATTTAGAATGCTCCATGGGTTAGGGTTCCAATAAAATGAAATTTATTCTTTACAAGGAGGAATATGTTCACCCTGTACATTTCTTATGTTCATTTAAAAGAGCTTGCCAGCTCTTCATATATTACATCTGCATGCAGCAGCTATAGCTACAGTGCTAATAGAGTTCCAGTAATAGCAATAAGAACAGTACTAATACTCATGATGATGATGTTAATAGCAATATTACTAATAGGATTTGCAGTGATCATAAGTGTAGGACTAATCTTAATCACAGTAAAATGTAGCGACATTGCAGAACTCGTATGAGCTCCGGAGGATGTGTTCCAGAGACTTATAATACCCACTTCAAATACAAGGAAAACAACTGAATTAAAAGAACACAGGAACAAGATAAAGTGTGGCAATTTACCAGAGGAAAAAATATGCAACACATAAATTTTAAGTGTGAACAAGAATATGAGAGAAGCATTTCCTTTCATTAAATCCTACCAATGAGAAATAATATCACTGTCAACTTGATAAAATGGTGTCACTTCCTTACACTCTAATAACTACTATAACAGTTTATTACATTTCATTGGAAAACATTACTTACTAATCTCTGACCTCTACACTTATTTCCTTTAAAAAAACAGACGTGTCTTTTCTTGTTTCAATTTATTTACAAAGTAGTAAATATTATTGTTTACCTCCTAAATATAACAAGATAGAAAATTTGTTAAAAAGGGAACCCATGGACTATACATAGATTTTTACAGTAAAAGAAGAAACATTAACGCGATCTTAGATTTTAAGAAGAATGAAAGAAGCATCTTTATTAAAAGCAAGGGAAATCCAATGGCAGGCACTGAAAATATTCAGAGATTCCACCCACTGTTCTTTCACCAACTGAAGGAACTTCTAGGCTATAATATGCCATTAATGCAAAGTCCACAGAAACCTTTCTTCATATTTTGAAAGAATCCAAAAAAGCGTTGTGCTGCAAGCTATTTCTCTCATCCACCCAATATTAGATTCAGTTTCAGATACTTTATTGGTCAAACATGGTTTAGATATGCAAGGAATTTGGCTATGGTACA
>JANHZU010003001.1:5212-15528 GCA_032468055.1 Acrochordus granulatus
CAGGGGGGGCTCATTATCATCGTGGAGGTGGCTGATGGATTCCTAGCCATCCTCACCCCCCTTTTTATATACGAAATTTTTTAGCCCACCTCACTAATCTGCCAGTTTTTTTATTTTATTTTTATTTTAAATGTTTGAAATGAATTTTTTTTAGTGTTGTTAGCTGCCAAGAGTCTCTGGATTTCGGTGGCATATAAATAAAATAAATAAATCTGTAAACAAATAGCACAAGCCAAGTTTTAATTATTTTTAGGAAATCAAACTGATTTAATTGTTCATCCTAGCATGTCTAGACAGGAATGAATTCAAATTAAAAAGCAGAGTTAGAAAATTATCTTGGGACAATATTATCATAAAACAGCTATTCAATTCCTAAAATCTTGTTTTACAGAGATAGAAAATTGATTCCTCTCCATTAAGTGGCCAAAATAGCAACAAAATATTTAATACTTACCAGTCATCAGAGTCCAAGATCAGAGCTAAGGCTATGCCATATCCACCCTATGAATGGAAAAGATATTTTGCATTTTTAAAAAAGTATGTGAATGGTGGGTGAAAGTTGTTGTCTGAATTACATGCAAAATCTAGTTTGCCCTATAATTTCAAACAAGAAACAAAATAAATAAATCCAAGTAAATTGTAGAATCCTGAAAGTTCTCCTATACTAGTTTTAGAATGTATATGGCATATGAATATTCCATTTTTGTAAATGTTAGAAGAGTGTGCATTAATACAATCGGAAAAATCTATTATCAAGACCTACTTGCTACCAACATTTTCTTCTGGTATAAATATGGTTGAAGGGGAAAGTATGATCCATATAAATGTACATATTTTTCTAATATAGCAGATAGTTGTTGCTTCTTTCTGCTAGTTCCAAGCTGATTTCAATCTACACTGCAGATATATCCCATATAAAAATAGAAATATGCATATTCAAAGCAATTTCCCATTTATTGTGGATGAGGAAGAGTGCTAAAATGTCAAGGGTAAATGTATGTGGTTGGCATTGTCACAATAAATTGCATCTGTCTAAATATTAAGGATTGATTGAAGAAAAGTGAACTGCAGATGTACATGGGAAAGAGTCAGCTTCCTCTGTTTGCTCCCCCTCTAAGGCCTAGCAATCTGGAGATGTGCTGTTCAGCCTGTGAGGGGTGGCAGAAGTGGAGAGAGTTGGCTGGCTCCCATCATTCCCACATTTAATCATAGCCTTCTGAAAGAACCTCTTCTCAATTGTCTGGGAAGGCTCTCTAGCTGAAAGCCATCATTAATATTAGTAACTGCTCTCACACGTGCATGCACGAATGAGTACATATCTAAGAACTAGATTCCCATCTCTCTTGCAACACAAGACAAAATGGTGATGGAGAAACAATCCTTGTGAGCAGAAGAAAGCAATATTTCCTACAAAAGCCAACAACAGCCAATAAGAGGTAGGCATAGCTCATTATTGATTACATTATCATTAAAGCTTTGTAAGTCCTTTGTATAGGAAGACATATGAGAAGAGGGAAAACTTTATTTTTAAATAAACTTAAGCATTAATGACCACTTGCCTCTATGATGTGCTAGGAATACGTTAAAGCAATGATTAGCAGGGGATTTTCATGCCATGGCCAAAGGGATGTGAGGATGAGCCCATGTCTGAAGTAGTTGGACAGTAGCAATGCAGATTTAGAAATGCAAGTGTTTGCCAAATACCTCCTAGCTGACAAGTATCATTTAGGTGTCAGATATATATGATATGTGTCTCATATGTCAGATGAGCAAGAGAGATTAACCAACTTCTGCCTGTTGCTTTTCCATTGAAAATGGAAAAAAAAATGGTCCATTGCAAAAAGCTTGTTGGTTTTCTGTAGTAACCAGTCTTATGGACAGGTTGAGAGTGGAAAAGTAAAACATGAGTTAAAAATGAAGGATTTCTGCTCTGCCAGATGCTGTTTCATTTCACTTATTATTTCTTCATAGCTTCCAAGTTGTTCAAAATAGAAGGTCCAGTTTGGCTTAACTGATATCCTCCTCCTCTTCCCCCTTTTAACATAAGTTAGAAAGTTTAATTCTACACATATCAGATACTAGGTGTACACATAGTTTTGGTTATTTGCTTTTATTTCAAATTATCTGTGGTGATTGTTGGGGTTAAATAAAGCGGAAACAAAATATGACAATGGCATACTTAAAATGACAATCCTGAATCTGTCTCCAAAGCTGTGCAAAGAGAGATGGGAAGGGAGAGGAAGGATGAAGAGGAATGTAAAGCAAAGCATAGGCAGTGTAACCTTCATTAGTAGCAAGATTCCCAGGGTAGAAATACAGTACAGAGAATATGAACAGACAATTGCTGCTCATTGTATAAGTTTAGATAATGAGCAACCTGATGACTGTTACACAGGGACAAATCAGTGAAGAGGGGAAGCTGGAACTGAAACCAAGGGAGATATAGGCATAGAAATACCTTTAACAGCTCTGTTACTACCAACTGTTTGTATCATTCTTGAGCTACATTAAAGATTAGCTATATTGGATTGAGTCACTGTGAAGCTCCAGCAAGTTAATGACTATCTTAGAGCATCCTGACAAACAGGAAGAGATCAAAGACATCTTTTGCTTCTTGAACCTGTGCTAGCCTTTCCTATGATGGCTCTAAAAAGAGAAGTGAACTCAACCCAGAGAAAAGAAATGGCTCTGAAACAGTTTGGTGGCAGCAGCAGGTCACTGGTTATTTGCGTTTTCATTTTTCCTCTCTACCCACCCGTCCACTCCCCATAAAAAAGACTGAGTCTCCCAATGCTTAATTTTGATTTGAAGCAATGTGAGTGTAAGGTCCCCAGATAAATGTCTCTCAAATTGGTACAGAACTGGATATATCATTTTAGAGATGCCAGAAAGATTGATGTTCTTTCTTAAGGTTCACACTTTGTTTATGAGCCTCTCCTCCTCCTTCAGCCCACTAAGATATCATGAATGGCAGGCTAATTTATCATGGCCATAATGATAGAATAGTTTGTTTAAGAAACAAAACACTCTGTATATTGATTCTTAATTATCCCAAATAATAAATGTTTTACTTGATCATTATTTCCAATACTATTTTATAGGTAGAAATAGGGTTGCATTGACAAATATTTAATTGTCAGCAAGGGGCAATAGCAAGCTATAGTGGCAAAATAATCATACATAAAACATTTTGTACATGCATTACTTCATATTTGTAAGCTTAGGAATGTGAAGTTTTATCTGAATTGAAATCTGAGGCTGGTCTTTAAATGTTTAAGGCTCAAGGCTCTGACGAACCTTTTTTCACTGCACTACAGTATGTTGCTCAATTTTAAATGTCCCTTTAAGTAGCAATTTGATTTTGGAGAAATATACAGAGACTCATATGGAATCAGCATTTCTTTTATGGCTAAAACAGTTTAAGTGGGAACTATTTAAAAAACAACTTTCATGGATTACAGACCACTTTAACTGATATAGCCATGCTTCATGGCATAGAAATACTGCTATTTCTATTATAGTACTACTACTACAAATTGTTGTTGTTGTCATCTCAACAAATGCAGGCAATTTAGGATCAATCATTTTATCTGAAAGCCTAAGGACTATCCAAATACTGCTGTAATCTACATGAAGCTCTAGCAAAGCTGGTTTTGTACATGCATCATTGAGAGGTCAAATAGTTCCAATTTTGTGAACTGTTTTGATAATTACATTGTTACAGCTCCTAATTCATCTATAATCATGGGAAAGTTTTATTTAAAAATCTCTGTATTCCAATTATTTGGCAATATTTTACATTCTTGTCCAGTTCCTTTTGAGTTACTTTAGTGTCATTTGGTATCGTCACATCTATAAATAAAACTTGATTTTCTTCAGGTATGTTGCATGGAGGATGCAGTCTGAGATGAATTGGTTGGGACTGGAGAGCAGGTCAATGACCTATTTGGCTCAAATTCATCTGGCAGGTCTGCTATGAAACTTAGCTAATTTGGTCCAGTTGTTGGGGTAAAGTGTGAGGGAGTCTGGAGGCAGACTGGAACCCAACTTCTTTAGTACTTATTTTTTTATACATCTATTTTCTCACAGGTATATTTATCAATCAAATCAGACTGGTCATAACATGAACAAAAGACTATGCAATCCAAACCTCCTCATGATAGACACTGCATATACATCACTCCAACTCTTGAATATCAGTTTGATTTATGCTACAGAATGAGCTGTATAAAGTAGACTTGACAAGGAAACAAACTGTGTGGTCCTAAAGCTACTTTTATTAGTACAAGTAGTCTTGACTTACAACCAGTCACTTAGCGACTATATGAAGTTAGAACCTACTTGAAAATGGGACTTACGACCCAGATTTGAAGTTCCAATGTTTGGGCCCATTCCAAAGTCATGTGACTGCACACCGAGCACTTGACAACAGAGTCACATTTGCAGCTTCTTGCAGTCATGTGACTGTGTTTTAAGAGAACGTTACCAAAAATTGGCATTTACATCCAGTTTTCAGCAAAACCACACCATAAATAACAATTGGATTGCTTAACAATCATGGCATTTGCTTTACAGTCATGGTGTTCATACTTATGACCACAATGTTTACTTAACGACTGCTGTAAAAAGTCATAAAATCAATCTATCACATGACTGAGACTCCATTATGGTCATAACTCAAGGAATATCTGCACTACTATAGTAACCGAAATTTGTAAGTCTGAACTAATCTTCCTTCTCCCTCTTTTATCTTCATGTGGAATGTGGGGGGTCTGTCTGATGTGTTTTTGTAAATCTCTGTCTTGGTATAGGCTTAAGCTACATTCATCTGATTATTGCCTTGGTTATGGATTTTCTGTCCATTCATCAAGGCCATACACCATACACTCTACAGAAGCCTAGAAGACTTTTTGTAAGCATCGGGGGTACAGTGTTGACAGAAGACCTTTCTTGATAACTCTGGCTATCAGGGAAACAGAAGCACCTTTTGCATCTGCCTTATTTTCTGTACTTTGATGGTAAGGTAAACAAATTCATTTATTCACCCTGAATAAAACACTTTTTTCAAACTCTAGTCTTCAACAACTTTTATTCAGCAGCTGCATCTTGGTGAGAAATATGGCTGGCCATTACAATTCAGCCAAGAACCAAAAAAACTCTTTGCTGCCACCTAATAGTCAACTGGTCAACAGTTGATAATTATTTTGGAATAATTTGGTTTTTACTTCAGAGTGTTCCACACATTAACACATCTCCCACAAGAAGATTTATGCAACTGGTACATCCAGGCAGCACAAATTAAGATGACCAGCATAACACAGTCTAGGGAGACAAGGTCTGCCATGCTCTAATAATCATTAGGTTGATAACTCTTGGAAGTAAGAGAGAACAGAAAAAAAATTGATTGGATGGAGTGCCCAAGCAATAGTAGAACCAACCTAGCAAGCTTTCTGTGTGGCAGCTGGTGACAGCTTTTTCCAAAGGTGACGATGTTCAAATTTCATCCAGCAAAACTATCCATTACTGCCCTCATATGATATAGCTGCACAGAGAACAGTAGCTGCAAGAGCAGAAAGATTGAGGGTGACAGGAATCCTTTGCAGCTCCCAGGTAGAAGGAAAGTCCAGAAACAGCAGCTGTATGGAGCAGCCCTAAGATGGTGAGCCTGTGGCTTGACTTTACTTCACAATGAACATGGACATTCACATGTTTGAATATGCTCTGCTGGAAAGAACAGTTCCTACCGTATATGCAGCAGAATTATTTTTTGAAATATAATTCCTTAATATCCTGATGATATATAAATAATGTTTAAAAGAAATTTATTTAGTTAAAAATACATGCTTTCTGTGCAAGGTGCTACAGTCCTTTAGAGCTTACCACTCTTTAAGGAGTGGTAAGGTTTGAAATTCTTCAACTCAGATTATCACTGGAGCCAAACGACTGCAGCTTCTTAGTCAGCTCAGGTCACTTGCAAACACTGTATCCTGTAATATGTTCCCCCAGCATTATTCAAGTATTTACTTAAAATATGTTCCACAAGAAGATGAAAATCTGACCTTCACTGTTAACCTTGGAAATCTATGGATGATAAATAATTAATTGCTGCTGAAGTGTAAAATATATCTCCTTCTGTTTACACTACAGTAAATCTGAGTCTTGGTCCTCAACAACTTAAACCTTTCTCTAGAATATTTGCTTTGCAAAAATCTCCCTCCCTTTTCTCCACTCCCTCTCCCAACTACATATAGAAGTGATTTCAAAAAGAAATAAAATCTACATTAGAAGTGCTCTTCTTTTTATTAAAACCTTATGTGGGGGAGAAGGTTTTCAAGCTGTAGGGAAGAAAGTTTCTGCCTTCTCATTCTGGTCTCATTAAGATTAGGCCCAGTGGTGTCTACAAGAAGCAAAACAAGCATCACATGGTCCTTCTGCTCAATCTATTCCTTTTGTACGCACAATGGAACCTCTGATTGTGAGCCTAATTAGTTTTGGAAGAAAGCTCTTAGTCCAAATTGCTCTTAAACCAAAGTGAGGTTTCCCAGAGGAAACAATGTAAAGTTGGATGATCCATTCCACACCTCCAAAAATATTCACAAAAAATCATTTTCAATGGAATTTTATGTAGAAATGATTGTCCCTAACTTCTGAAACAAGTAAAAATGATTAACACACAATGTAAAGTAGAAATAGAACAAATTAACCAGCACGTATGGATCCGCTCTGAGGCAGATTTTGGCCATCGGGTGCTGCTCGGCTGGCACTGTCTGGGTGGCCCTGTTGGATCGGGAGGAACCGCTGCCACTCAAGGGCAAAACGGCCTTTTCCCTTCTTCCTCGGCAATGCCTCTCCGGGGCTCTTTCTGGGCAGTTTGGAAATGTTTCTTATCATAACCTACCTCCGTGCTATGAGAGGAGAGAAGAGATAGGCAGGAGGGGGACAGGCTGGGTATATTTGTGTGTGCGTGTGTGTGTGAGAGAGAGGGTGAGCGAATGAGTGACAGGAAAGATGGAGTCTTCCTACACTTGAAGAGATGGGCAGGAGCGGGGAGGGCTGTCTCTGTGTGTCTGTATGTGAGTGACAGGGAAGGGGGCGGGTCAATCTTCCTACGCTTTGAGAAGAGTCCCAGTTGGCATGAGGGAGACGAGAGGGAGGAGAGGGGGATTGCCTGGAAGGAGAATCTGGAGTCTGAGTCTTGCGAGTTCTTTCTCTTGAACAACTTTCACTTAATTTGTGCTTTTTATGCAGCAAGAGAGAAGAAACATTGGCTCTGTTGTGAGATTTCCTGTGCGAGCTCATTTTGCAAAAATCTCATGAACCAAGGTGCTCGCAATCCGAAGTTCCACTGTATGTGGTGAAGGTTTATTTGTACAAAAGAAGTGGAGGTTGTATTACAATGCTTTATGTTGTATTTAGGTAACCAATTGTAGGAAGATTGACCCTCCATCTTCCCTATCACACACACACAGCCCTTCTTGTACTATACCATCCAGCCTGTCCCACTCCTGCCCATTTCCCCCCCCCACAGCACGTAGCAGATAATAAGAAACCTTTCCAAATCATTCAGGAAGGCCCCAGGGAAAGAGATTACCAAAAGAAAAAGGTCATTTTGCCCTTAGGCAGTGGCAATAGATCCACTGGATCCAACAGGGTGGCCACAACAAGCTGGCTGCACAGTCATGGATTGCCACAAATCTGCCTCAGAGCGGACATGTTGTAGCTGCTTGAGGAGCCGAGCAAGACAGTCAGTCAACACTCAAAACAGCCCGCCACTCCCAGGAAAAAACAAATAAAATTCCTAGTAACTGTACAGAATCACAACCAAATAAAACCTCAAGGCTATGCAGAGAATTCTTCCACATAAACCGAGGGACCATTAAGAATCATCACCTCAATTAAGTCACAATTGAACTCAGCTAATTTTTTCTACACAATAAAAGATCCCGTGTCTGTAAAAATTCCAACCCTTGCCTTTTTCCTGGTTGGCCCACCTTCTGAGAGCAGTATTCTGTCCAGCTGTCAGAATAAACCCCTCCTCTTCAAGCAGCTGCCTTTGCATCGTTATTTTCTGCCTGCCTTGGACCGGACCCTCTGGGACCCCTGCCTCAAAATCTTCTAACACTGTGATGATATACAGACTGTGTACAGTATAAAGGTAAAGGTTTCCCCTGTCCAATTGTGGCCAACTCTAGGGGGCAGTGCTCATCTCTGATTCACAGCCAAGGGAGCCAGCGTTTGTCCTAAGACACTTCTGTGGTCATTAGCCAGCATGACTACATGCCAAGGTGGACGGAGCACTGTTACCTTTCCCACCTAATTACGTGCTACTTATTTATCTACTTGCATTTTTACATGCCTTTGAAGTTCTAGGTTGGCAGGAGCTGCGACAAGTGACAGGAGCTCACCCCATTACATACAGTATATGAAACAGTTAATTGTCCCTGGAAAGGTGATTATGTTTTCATTTTTTGTTAACTTTGCATTCATCTCCCTGTTCAGATAGCAGGTTGGCTGGTTCCTTCTTAAATCCTCTTTGCAATATTTTTCATTAGATATTAATATATGCTACTGTGCAGATAGGCATGGGAACATTTTATTTAAAAGTTAATGAATGAATTCATTCTGATTAAAATCAAAAAGCCTAAATAAAAACTAGCAGAGTACAAAAAGTAAAAAAGAAGAGAAAAGAAAAAGAAGGCCACGTGGCAATTTGCTATAATTTGGATCTACTGGGAGTAGATATGCAGTTGCTATGACACCAAATTTTTTTCTTGCAGAAAGCTAGCCAACAACCACCTTATAACCTTAGGACTATTGCTACCTATGCCATGCTCTCTTTTCTCCCTTTGCCATGGTCCTTGCGCATCACAGGAGGCTTGGAGAGACCAGCTTTTCTCACAGGAGTAATATCGGTGGCCTGATAATGAGATTGGATTCCATTACAGCTATATGACCCCACTGAGCACTCCCAGGAGTGGCTACTTTTATGCAACATTAGTACCTCATAATCCTTCTCAGTCCTTCAAAATGGGTGTTCAGAACATATGTTTTAGCGCTGAATTCTGTCCGTTGTGAAGTATTCTCAGTCTTCTCTTGGAGCTCTCTTAACCTCATCAGGTGGTTTCCCATAGTTACCTGACTTCTATTCTAACATCAGTCCTTTCAGGATGGCTCAGCACCCTGCACTAGAGTAGCACAGTTGAATACATTTTCTTACTTACAGAAGATGGCCAAAATATTGGAAGATGCTTATTGGCTCCAAACAGGGCCTTCTAACATAGGGTTGCCAGGCAAGTTCTTATAGCACCAAGGAAGTGTCTGGGGAGGTCAGAACAGCAAAGATGGCGGCCAAGACTGCATGATCAAACCCTCACCCCTTTTGCACATAGATCGATATAGCTGTAGGATTTCCAGTAAATGGTTGTGACTGCCATTTTTACTTTGTTGATCCTATCCTCTAATGCTGAAGGCTATAACATTTCTTTTCTTCAGACCTTACATTGCCATGCTGACAAGGTGCCAAATAAACTGCCATTAATGGGAAAGACTTCAGCTTGTTCTTAACTGAAGATGGTAAGATGTCAAGGCTGCAACTGTATCCATGAACGAGAAGGAATCGCAAGGAACTGACTGGGATCTATCACTTAATAGATGTGAAAATTAAGCTAATTAGATTGCCTAGTAATTATCTGTTATACTTTGAGCTTGTACCTAATATCCCATAGTTTTTCTTTCCTTGCACTTAAAAGGTAGCTTACATTTGAGTGTGAAAATCCTAGTGTAAGCAGAATTGTTAACTTTCTCATGTCAGCAATGTAAGCATAAGAATAAATTGGTGAATAACTTAGTCGATCAAATGTTCTCCCCACATGAAGTAGTAAAAGCAACTAGGCCTTTTTGTATAAATACTAAGACATTTTTCACTTATAAAAGCCCAGTGGCAACTTGACTACTGCTGGAAAGAAATAGACTGCAAGCCAGAAAGTCCTTATTACAATATAGGAGATTATGGTGAAGTACATTATCATCAGTAAAGGTAAAGGTTTCCCCTTTCAATCATGTCTGATTCAAGGAGGAGGTGCTCATCTCCATTTCACAGCTGAAGAGCCAGTGTTGTCCAAAGATGCTTCCGTGGTCATGTGGCAGGCATGACTCTACACCAAGGTGCACAGAAGACTGTTACTTTCCCACCAATTTAGCTGGTATCTATTTGTCTACTTCTCTCCAGTGAGGCACCACCTTGCTGTGGTTGGGGGGCTTGTGTGCTCTGAAGAAGATGAGAGCTCTGCCAGAGTTTCAACCATACTGGACAGGTC
>JANHZU010003001.1:53692-65212 GCA_032468055.1 Acrochordus granulatus
GACCTGTCCAGTATGGTTGAACCTCTGGCAGAGCTCTCATCTTCATTAGAGCACACTAGCCCCCCAACCACAGCAAGATGGTGCCTCACTGGGGGGATACAATCAGTAGTGATCAGTAATTCTACGTCTTATTCTTTCACATTTGAGATATTCTGGTTAGACATTGATTGATACATTCAATACATTCTTCTGTATTTTTTTCCTCTCTCTATAATGTTTGAGAGATACAGTGAGTTGTCATGGTTAAAGTATCTGGCTAGAAACTGAGAGACCATGAATTCTAGTCCTGCCTTGGTAAAAAAACCATCTGGGTTACTTTGGGCCAGTCACCTTCTCTGAATCCTTGGAAACAGGGAAGGACAAACCATTTCTGAAAAATCTTGCAAAGAAAACTGCAGGGACTTATCAAGATAGTCACCAGGAGTAAAAAATAAATAACTTGAAGACAGACACACACACACACAGAGTGTTTGAGAGTAGAGGAAGGCACATAAAATTCTTCCTCTGATGACATGATGTAGAATAGAGTCTAATTCAGATCTAATCCAGTATCTAATTGACCTTAATTTTGAGATTCCCCATTAGTTATATATCCATTCAAACATCACACAAGATCAGAAAAGAGGAGGTGATAAGCCGCCTGGGAAAACCAAGAAAAATCATCAAAACAATTAAAAAATGTAAGTTAGAATATTTTGGACATGTGATGCAACACCCCAAAAAATATGGCATACTGCATTTAATCCTCCAGGGAAAGATTGAAGGCAAACGAGGTCCAGGCAGAAGAAGAACATCATAGCTTAAAAATTTAAAGGACTGTTTTGGCCAAAATTCAGCAGCACTTTTTCGTGTGGCTGTAGATAAAAATAGGATCAGCAACATGATCACCAACGTCCAATAACGGATTTGGCACAACAAGAAGAAAAAGTTGTCAACAGAAGAGAGGAGGGGCATCCAGGGGCTCAAGTCATGGATTTTGGGCAAGCTCACTATCTTAAAATGGCATATGGGAGGAAGTTGCAGATGTCACCTTGGCTTTGTCAGTTGCTGTGCTGTGGTCAGATGGAGATCTGGATTACTGGCCTGAAAAACAGGCAGTGTGCATTGTTTATTCATGATTGCAGCCTTCTTTTTTTAAAGGCTTGTATAAGTATCTTTCTTAAAAAGATTTCCAGGATTCTTCTCATACAAATTTTTTTATGTTCACAATAGCCATTTCTTCTGCAGAAAGAGAAGAACTTCTTGCTGAATGCAGAAATTTCCTGCAAAATCTCATTTAGAATCAAACTAGTTGTCAGTTTTTCTCTCCTTACAACTGCTGAGATAATCTCTGGATCCACAGTTGGGAAGGAAGAGGAGAAAACTAGGTCATTGGGCTACTTAGGTTGTTTTATTTTATCTCTGGTGCTGCTGTTCATCTCTCATTTCAGGCAGCAAAGTCCCAAACTCAACAGGACAGCAATTAAGTGAAAGAACTGGCGAAGAAGCTATGTCATGCTGCAGTGGTAAACCAAACTGCTGAAGCTGTAGCATGGGGAGGGGTGAGATGAACAGAAAGTGGGGTCTGATTGGGCATGAGCAACGTTTCCCTTCCAGCTCCCAAATGTCTCCACTTACATTCTTTTTTTTACAATTAATGGGGGAGCTGCCCACCTCACTGAACTTCTTCAGCATCTGCTCGAGTGGCGTTCCAGTACCTCCGAAGAGCTCCTGATCCTACACTCCTGAATTACCTTTTAAAGCTGGAATCAGCAAATTGAGTACAGCTTGTTTCTTTCAAAATGAGGACTTTTAAATCTCACATATAGTACATTAAACAGTGACCATTCAGACCCAGTTAGTACACAGCAAAAGAAAGGGGGCGGTGGGGAAAAGGGCCTTGGTGTCTCTAGGCATCTTGCCTGTACATCTACCTGCATGGGCTCCTGAATCTAAACATGTTCCCCCCCAGAAGATTTACATTCTGGAGAAGGGACTTCAGAGTGGAGGAAACCATTGCTCCTTATTTCAGCTTTAATTTATTAGATAAGGCAAGGAAAAGTCAGTAAAAAAGAAAAATGGCAAGTCATCTGTTGGAAATTCCATCAACTTTCTGCACCCATGAGCTGTTTGGACCACTGGGTCAATAACAAGAAAGAAATAAAGTGAACAGTCCTCATCTCTGTTTCTCTTTCTCGGTTGCCTAATATTAGTTAAGGGAGACTTTGTGTTTAAGAGACAAAGAGAACATTATGTCTCTCTCATGCTCCAAGAAGCAGTTCAGATAAAATTGAGCCTTTTCTATCTTCATCTATGTATTCTTTAAATGTAGCTTATTTCAAAGACAGAGAATGTATCAGTACTGTATTCACTGATTGCTGGACTAAGATTATATTCTGCACTCTGCATTATGAACATTTTTTTAAAAAAATGTTCCGCTACTGAATTTCTCAGTATTCTGCAGGCATTTTGTTCATGTTCAGGAGCCCATCCTGTCACAAGGGGCCTGGCTGTATTCATATCTCCAACTAAGTAGGTTCACAAGAAGAATCTAAGTGGCCGCTGAGGAAAACAGGTTGGACAATTTTATAAACTGTCAGTAAAATATAAATTTTATAAACAGTTTTTATCTGGCAGAAATTAAGATCAGAAAACACTAGGAAAATGCCTTTTTCATCAAGAAATTCCCTCAAAATGGAAATTAATCTAGGAAACCTTGGAACATAGGAAGTCCTTTGGATTGAAAAGAAGACTGAAGAAGCAGCTGGCTTTTACAGAAATTAGACAGTAATCTACAACTGGTTCAGAGCTACTTTGATATACCAGTTCTGTGTGTTTTATAGAACTCTATGAATATGCGTATTCATAGTTGAGAAAAATATCTGAATAACATTTGTGTGCAGCTTCTTTTGCTAATGCTGATTGTACAGCAATAGTGAATGCCATTTGTATATACTGTAAGCATTTTGAAATCTGCATGCTATCAAAGCACTTTTGAAAGCAGTTAAATGTATTTGAATGTATTCAAAAGCAGCAGGTTTACAATTTTCCCCATTACATGCTGCATATATAACTTGAAAAATGATTGCTCCTGGAGAGCAGGATACATTTTAAGAGAAATTTTTGTTTAAGATTTCTTCATGGGGGGATACTTTGCATCTCTTTGCAAATAAGCAAGATGTTCTGGAGAGAGATTTCATGCTCAGCATGTTTCATTTCACAAGATAGAAGGTTCTGTTTCTGAGGAATAAATACACGGATGATTGTTCATTTCTTACATGCATGCTTTGCACCCTCTCTAAATATTTCTCTATGCTTTCTGGGAATTATGAGAGATGACCCAACACAACTGGAAAGCACCATTTGAGAAAGCTTTTCAATTTTTATTTTCCAGCCAGCACATAAAATACACACATTTAATGTAGTTCACCAAGTGTCATACTTAAGATGCTTCCCTATGGATCTTCTTCCTGGAAAATAATAATTTTGAAAATAATTAGTATTGTGGAGGCAACAATAAATGCCCTGACTGTAGGGTTGATGTAAAAAGTTCTGAAATAATGTGACATGTTCTCAATATTTAAAACATGGGGCATTTCCCCATGGCTTAATTAAAGCATTATCTACTTGTTGAGACAAAAGAAAACTAAAATGACAAAAAAATTGCTGTCCCTTATACCAATTCCAATTCTATTTTTATAACCTCTGTTCTGACTTACTGCAACTTTCTGTCTCTATAGTCCTCTGTTTCAAGGAAGGTATCAAACCAATAACTTGATATACCCATCTTTCAAAACCTAGTACTGAGACAGCAGATCTGCAAGAGAGGAAGGGAGTTTCTAGGAAAGCACCCCCTCTGCAATGGGCTTGCAGATGATTCATGCAGTGGTGGGTGCTGGCTGGGAAAACACCCAATGCCTCAGGGCTCAGCCTGTAGCTGGTCCACAGAAGCAATGAGAGGGTCCCAGGTTCTGATGGTGCTCAAAACAAGCAGCCTAGCAGCTGATGAATGGCATGAGGAAGCCTTGAAACATCATCCTGTCTCCTAAGAGTCAGCTGACTGTAGCACTAACAAGCTGATAGTTACTCTCAACTTAGAGGAAAGTATTACTGTAAACTGGAACAGCTAAGGACATCTTAGCCTGTCCCAGGCATAGCCAGAGTCACAGGGCACGTGTGAAGGGGTTTCTATAAATGGTTAGATGCAAGGGGGGGGAAGGCCTTCAGGAGGAATAATTCTAGGTGTAATTTGCTGTAGGTGGGTATTTCTATAAATGAAGTATATACAAGTTTACTTAAATGCATTTTTGAAATAATGATTGTTGTAATGCAATTATGACATCACAGAAATGGGAAATGAAAGAACTTGATTTAATTTCATGGATATTTTATAATTTAGAATTTTGCAAATTGAGATAGGTTCAATTTTAGCATCTACAGTATAGTCAAACATTGATTTTTTTTTTCAGCCTCAATCTTCAATCTCAGGCTAATCAGCTACACTGAACTTAATTCTAAATTAATAATTCTTACAACCATCTTTTTTGTAACATTTAGACTGAGCTGCAAAAGGTCATATTCTGCATGTTTAACTAATAGCAAATGAAGTAAAAGAGGGAGAGGGAAATAGCAAAATATCCAGGTACACACAGGTAAATGGATAAGTGGATAAATTTCAGATATTGTAGCATAACAATTTTGGATATAAAACCTGTAAAACCTGTTAAACTGATGTACTTAACTAAACTTATAACACCGATTATGTATAAATTTATCTGATTTTTGCTACTGTACCATCCTTGGTTGCGTATACATAAGAATAAGAAAAAATAAAATGGAAACAAATTAAAATGTTATGACATACAATATTGCAATGGGATAAAACAGAATTTTGTGTTATTGATCCTGGTAATATTTTATATCCATAAGGCTTGTATGATCTCATATGGCTTCAGAGCAAAAACTTGCAACTTGTGGTAAAATATTAGTAGCTCTATTCTTCAACAATAAAGTAAAAGTTTGTGGATCATCCTTTAAACTTTTTAATAAATGGAGTGAACTTTTTGTGTTTGACTTGCTTATCTTAGAACAATGTCAGCCACAGTTTCCCTTTCTACACTGTCAGAACCTTGCTAAAGACTGGGAGGGTGAAAAATAGCTCTTTATAGAATGAAATCTTCAAGGTGAATCCAAGCTGACATCATTCATTGAGGGTGAGCTGTTCCATTATTTGTATCCTTAAAACAAGGGAGATTAAACAGCCCTAGCCCTCCTCTTGGTCTTCTCTCCCTACCTCCCACTCAGGCACACATTAGATAAGATAATAATAAGGTATAAAGAAATTATTAGTCACCTGTGTTTCCTGTAAAAAGAAATCCATGATTTTGCTCTTCAGTGACCATCTTGCTGTGTTACAAGAGATGATGGATACTGTATTATGAGGCTCTGGCAATCAGTTACCCACTTTCACATAAAGTGAAATTTCATAAGCTAGCACATTTAAAATAAGGGTGAATTCCAGAAGAGTTTTCAAGTTGCGGCAAATGCACTTTGGGTCAAAATGGCCTCTGACAAATGTAACAGAAAGGAACTAATTGTTTCAATGGAACAGAAAATATCAGGGGAAAATTGTTTCCCTTATCACATTTGTCTTCTGTTGATCATTTACTTCTCCCAGTTTGGGATAATTTGAAGGATCTATATAGTACATGTTCTGCAGCTATAATTACTCTCTATCCCTTCTTTGGCAGAGATTTGAAAAGGTTTGTTCTGCTGATTTATTTTAAACATAGATACGCTAGTTGAAAAAAAAATACATAATCCTGTATAATCCTGTACATGTATCATTCTTTATCACTCTTGATTTGAATCAAGAATGAATGAAGAGTGAATTATCACAGTTGATTTGCAGTATACTTCAAAATAATACTCACTATATTGCCTCTCTGTGCCAGAATCCTCTTCCATCAATCAGCACTGTCTCTCTGCCCATTTATTAGCCTATCACCAGTTTACAAAAATTCCCTGCAGCTTTTGCCTCAGCTTTCAAAGTTAAGAAGTTATCAGAATAAGATGCAATCTTGTTTTGGCATGAGATGAGTCTGGTGATTAAATGCATCATGAATAGGTTTTGCAGTTGTGCAAAACATTGGGGTAAGTCCCCATTGTTTCCTCTTTATGTTCTTGAGGAATTTATCATTCTGAAGCAATCGTTCTTTCCAAAAATTACAAGCCTATCTTAGAAACCTAAGCACCCTGGTGCTTTGCTAACCATTGATCTATTGCTAATTAATTCCATTCAGTTTCACCCTTGATGATTTTCTTAGACTATTATAGATGCAGGAAGGGTTTCAAGGAAGAGAAGATAGGGTGTATATCTGTAAACAATTAAAAAAGAACAAATGCAGGTGTATATTCAACTGGAATCAAAAAGGTGCAAAACAGAAAGGCTAGTTGTTTGGAAGTGGCCTTAATTACTTGAGCTGGACAACAAGTAATTGAGCTGGACAACAAGAAATTTATGAAATGTAATAAGGCCATCATAGTAGGACACATTAAATCCAGTGTGTGAAATATCTTATCTGGAAATTTCCATACTGTTTGCAAGACTAAGCTTGTAAAAGTTTTAACCTTTATTTTCAGTCAAAAGATTGTCACCTAGAATTTCACTTCCAATAGGTATGCCTGTGCTCTGGGGCATCAAAGTATAAACCTATTAGCCCACACCCACATGCAGTTAAAACTTGGATAATAATTTCCAAATAGATCCCAAAATGTGGACTGCTCAGTTAGCTACATCTATTGAATGTTTGGAGAGATATGCTTTGACTGTGGCAAAACAGAATTTAACCATATGACAGCCAGAAATGCTAATCAAAACAGCATGACTAACTTCTGAATGTTATACTAAACATGTACCCTACCCATCAAAGGAGCAAATAATGGAAATAGCATTCTTACTGCTTCAGTAATGCACAATCAACCAATTGCCTCAATAGGAATGCTCCAGAAAATTTGATTATCTCAGCATGACACTAAGGATGCTGATGTCAAAATCATGAAATTATAATTATAACGTATTTTTAAAACGGGAGGTAGAACCAAAAGGTTGCTTTATAAATAGAACATTAAAAATCACCTGGCTACTGCTCTGAATTCACCTGCCATTTGCCTGTTGATCATGATTCTTAAAAACTTTCCTGCAGAGCTACATTTCATCAGGGGTTAGATAAGCTGTATGTTTCTGAGTGATTCTATTGAGTTTTCCGGGTTTTAAGATCTGAAGTGCAATGCAGGCATTTCTTACTTAGTTGACAAATTTTAATGAACATGTTACTGCCACGTAAACATGATAAAAACTAAGCTGCAAACTTTGGTTTAAATGAGAACAATAAAATCTATCTCTAATTGAATAGTGAGATGGACAGCTGATTATTTGTTGAGGCTGTTTTAATTCCAGGTTGTGACTGCATAAGCAGACAGGAAACAAAAAGTTAAAAATTGCTTTTCTTTTTCAGACCAAGTAGCCACTCCTGTTTAAATTGAAAGTGTTCTTTACAGCTGATTTTCCTTTATGCTCTTGCCAAGTGAAGAGATGGCTATTCTGGAACAGATTGCATGAATTGCTCTAACATCCACCCATCCTTTTCAAGAAAGGAAACTAAAAGATGTTTTGCCAAACAGAATGGAATCACCAAAGAAGACTGTGGAATGCCCCCACAACAACCAATTCGGCACAAATTGATCAACCTGGGACAATCTAAAGAGTACCAGAGGGTGGGAGGAAAAAAAAAAGAACTTTGTATTTGTAAAGGGCTTCAGAGACAGGCTGTCTATTTCCCTGCCACCATGACGCAAATTGGGCAAATAGAAGGGCCCGATCTTATCCTTGCCATGTTATATATAAGTTGCGTTCTGTCATGCGACTGAAACCTCCCACCAGTCCTGCTAGCATTTAAACTCAGTCAGCCCACCACAGCTCCATAAATATGCAATCATTAATTCCGATTAAGGAACCCTCTCAGGAAAAATCATGGTCACTTTATCAATTATTTCAATTTTCTATGACATCCTGAGGATCGTCTTAAAATCCGCTTCTAGTGCCTGAAGTAAGTATAAAAAGATATTCAGAACATGTGAGATAATTCATGGCTAGAAGCTGAGTTATTATTATATGCTGTTTGTAACAAAACAAGAGTCCTGGGAACATTTTCTATAGATTCTAGATGACTGAGGAACACAGGAAAAAAACATGAAAATATCACTGTTCAAACATCAGGTGTGGAAGAAGGAAGGGCAAAGCCAGGGGTTAAGAGGGGAATTAGCCTTGAATGCTACACATACACAAACACCAAAGATCTAACCCCTTGTGAAGACTGTTAGCCTTATCTCAGGAGTGCAGGTGTTGGGCAGGCACTTAAAGAAACTCTTATGGCCTTGTAACATCAATACATCTGTTAGCTAGAACTGTATTGACTAAGCCTGATCCTTCCATCCTAACATCAGGCCACTCTACACCTCCATCATAACATACATCTCCACATCTGGAAAGATAATATCCCATGGCAGCTGACACAAAATAAAAAGCCAGGCAAATATCTGAATCAGGGATTATTGTTTCTTGAAACTCCTGCTGGTACCTGATTGCCTGCTGTTCTGCAGGATGATAGTCTGCTGGTCTCCTTTTTCAAGCACTGATTCAAAGGCTTCAGACAAGTCCTGAAGAGATAACCATTTTCACTGCTTGGGTGAAGAGGAAACCAATCACAACCTCAGATGGCAAGTCATTCAAGAGCAGGAAGGCTGCTACCACACTATCATCTGAACATCCTTTTCCAAAAATTAGTTAACTATATTGTCTGGATAAACCATATTTGCTTCTTTCTTTCTTTCTTTCTTTCTTTCTTTCTTTCTTTCTTTCTTTCTTTCTTTCTTTCTTTCTTTCTTTCTTAGCATTATTTTTTCTTTATTAAATAATTGCCAAAATTCACATAGCAAGATGTCCCAAGTTCCAAGAATATTTTATCTTTGACTTTGGATGGGATTACAAAACCCTATTCAAGGATGGTGTGCAATCTGGGAATCTTCCTGGACATCTCCTACTTGATAAGCAGGTGGTAGCTATAGCCAGGAAACCCTTTGCATAACTCTACCTCATATGCCATTTGTACTCTTTCCTGAATCAGGAATCTCTTCAAATATTAATTGATGTTTTAATAACCTCACAGCTCAATTATTGCAACATGCTGTATATGGGACTGCCCTTGAAAACCATTCAGAAGCTTCAACTAATCCAGAGTGCATCAGTGTGGAGAATTATGGGCATATATGAATATGACAATGTGATATCTATGCTTTGTGAGGTGCATTGGCTGCCCATTTGCTTTCTGTTATAACTCAAGGCACTGATCATGATCTATAAAGCTCTGCATAGTGTAGGGCATGGCTATTTGAGGTATTGGCTCAGCCAATTCAAGCAGATAGGGTCAGTGAGCCCTGGGTTCTTTCAATCAAACAGTATCATGTATTGCTTTCTTCATAGCACCTACTCTCTGGAATGAGGTTCCCACTAAGATCTGGATGGCTTCCATCCTGCTGGCATTCCAGGGGGCCATAAAGACCTAACTGTACTCCTGACCATGGGCAAGGATGGTTGGAGTCCCCTGCTGAACGCTGATGGATTTTTTGGTTGTGTCTGCCAGATTTGCCCAACAACTACTTCTTCTTCTTCTCTAGTTTAGTTTTGTTGGGTGTCTGTTTTTATCATATACGTTTTATTCTGTTAAGTATTTTCTGAGCTGCATAGAGTCATTTTAGAATCAGATGGCAAGAAAATAAGCCCAACTACAGTGGTAGTAAAAAACATCATAATGGTAATTTTCCAAATGACTTATTTCTTTGTTCCATATTTACAGAATGAAGTGATATCCATTAGACAATATGATATTACACCTCACATAAAATATACACATTGGGCTAAGCATTGTTATTTCAATGATAGCAATAGGCATCTAATATTTGGAAGGCTACATACTCCCTCCCCAGCCAATATTTAATCAGTTCTACTTGATTGAGCCAAACAGAGAGACAATTTGAGAATTCTGCATGGGTCTGAGCATTAAAGCTCAGCCAGAGGAGTTGGGTGTAACTAAAGCCTATTGACCTTTGTGGCTACTAGATTCTTGCTGAATAAATAGAAGCAAATCTGTTGTCAATGACACTAGCAAGGGTGCTTCTGAAAGATAGCAGAGAGCAGGTATGCAATAAATTGTCATCTTACTAAGTGGGGGACTTTAACCTCATACTCTTACTATCTCTGACAACTCATTATTTTAGTGCATTGTAACTTAATAATTATGTCAGAATCCATTCTGGGTATCATCTACTCAGGTGAAACAATGAGCTCTCTAGAAAGGAAAGGCTTCCTCTGCCTTGTTCCTCACAGGAAGAAATAGAGTGTAATGGTATGTGGGAATGACCTTGGGAGACTAGGCAAAGAGATGCTGCCTAGGGAATAGTCATAGTCTATGCTGAGGAGGCACAGCCCATAGCTGCATAGTGGATGGAGCAAGAGGTTCTTGAGGAAACCTTCCTAAGTTTTTAAGTTGTAAATGAGATGTTGGGAGAATTGTACTTTCAGACTTGAAAGTTTCTGTTAATGTATCTTTACAATAAAGTAGAATAAGCTTATCTGGCTGTGTTTCCTGTCTGATCTACCTGATAAGGCTAACAAAGAGGAAACTAACAGAAAAAGTCTAACCATTTGCTAATTTTTGATATATCAAATCTGAGCTGAAAATGTCCAAGTGACCAGGAGATGACAGAAAGAGATACAGAAAACCTTATTCTCTGTTGCCATCTCATGATCATCTAAATTTTTGCAAGTCAGATATAGTATGCTCAGTCCATCTGCTGTGATATTATCTTTTCTATGTAATAGCAGTTCACCATAGTCTAAGGCAGAAATGCTTCATTTAGTTTCTTTTAATTGGTTTCACTTGAATTTCCAGAGATTGAAAATATTCCTTTTCACTTCCACTTATTACTCTGTTAAGTAAATTAATAAAACGTATGTCAAACATACTTGCAGGTTAATGTCTTAACCTGGCTTAACTCAAGTCTATTCTGTTTGATGAAAACAGGCTGGGTTTAGGGCAGTTGATCATACTAGGGGACTAGTTCACATACTGCTGAAGTTCAGCTTGTAGTATTTTGACATAACCTTAATAGTGTGTGAAATACAGTGGTGCCTCACAAGACAAGATTAATCCGTTCCGGAAGAACGCTCTTAGTGTGAAATGCTCGAAAAGAGAAACGCAGTTTCACATAGGAAACAATGGAAAGTCAGATAATCCATTCCACATCCCCAAAAATATTCACCAAAAATAATTTTCAATGGAATTTGAGGTAGAAATGATTGTCCTTAACATCTGAAACAAGTAACCATGATTAACACACAATATACAGCAGAAATAGAGCAAACGAACCAGCACTTACCGATCTGCTTCTGGCCTCCGCTGCTTCTGTCTGCTGTCTCTTTAA
>JANHZU010003001.1:65312-81878 GCA_032468055.1 Acrochordus granulatus
TAGCTGCTTGGGAAAGGATGTGGCTCATTCAGCCTTCAATAAAGTTTGTGTTGAGAGGAGGATGTGTTTTTCACACATTCTTCAAGAGGAATGTGTGTCCCTTATCTCTTCAAGGTTATAAACCGTCTCCTGTAGAAAACAGATCCCCTCTGAAATGGAGAAAAAGAGAAAATATATTCTATTTCTTACACTAGCTGCATGGACCAGCAGATAACTTCAGCGGATTGACTCGCGCTGGTGTGTGAAAGGATGCTCGGAAGTGGGTTCTTGATAGACCTAGAAGGCAGCTTCAGTTCTGAAGAAGTGTACTTGCTCTGTATGTTTCAGATACCTATGTGCTCCTGGAAGCTGAAAAGTTTGCAGCAGAGTTGCTTCCATGGGCTCAAAAGATCAAAGAACTTGAAGAAGAGATTGGTAAGTTTCTAACAGAATTTGGTAGATGATTTTCTAGTTGCGTCTACCGTGATAGAGTCCTCCAGAAAAGATCCAGTGAGCTACGAGAAACAGCCCACTTCCTCCAGCTCCAAGGGGTTCAAGATGGAGAATGACATATACAATGGCTCTGGAGATCATTGGTATAGGTGTGGGTGGCAATGCTGGTAAGAGGGGCATTTTGCCTGGCTACTGTTGGGATGTGCTCACGCTGGTGGTGGCAGCAATGGCAGGAGGACAGCCTGACGCCTGCGTGGCCTATGACAGAGACTGACAGCATGGCGTATGGTTTGCAGTCTCCAAGTTCAGCCTGGGACTCTAAGAACTCCTGGATTGCCCCCTTCACGGTGCTGGAGGGGGTGAAGAGTGGCAGAGGAGGGCTGGGGCCTGCAGACTGCGGAGGACTCTCTTCATGCGGAAGCTTCTTGTCTCTTTCTCCTTGATTAGAGCCTGGAAAGGTCAGCACGGCAACCATTGGGAAGCCCATTAAATCCACTGTGCAGAGGACATCTGCCGGGTGGATTGTTGGTGGTTAGTGAAGAACGGTTTTGAATGGTGGTTTTCCCCCCAGTAAGAAGCGACTGCCCTCTGGGTAACAGCTGGGAGGGAGGGATTGGGGTGGCTGTTGTGATTGGAGGCTACTCCTCGCCAGCCTGGTGAGAGCAGCTGGCGTCTGTGTGTGGCAGGCATTGACTGTGAATTGTAGAAGAAGAAATACCCTGAGGCACTGAGGGCTTAGGATAAAGTGCCCAGGGGGCTCATTGTCCCTGCCCCTCTGGGGTGTGTGTGGATATTTTGGGGATCCCATTTTGGGAGGCGGACAGCATGTAGTGGGGGTGGTGTAGGGGCCCCCATGGTATGACAAAGTCAAGGTCAATGTGCAATTAAAAATCATTATGTCACTCGTGCCGTATTGAAAATACGGAATAGATATAAATCCAGGTTGTGCCTGAAGACATGTGATATCGATCTTAGTACAAGTAGCATTTTGTCGACGAGAAATAATAGGCCAACACAAATGACTAACTTATCACAAGACACTCGAATTTTGTCAAGGGGAATGTGAAATAAAATCAAAGAAATAACTGGTGGGAGAGAGATACAGTGTCAATTGTTCTCTCATTTACCATTTTTCGAAAGATTTAAGATGGACTGCAGACTCCGCAGAAGAGAGTATGTGTAGCTCAAGGTTGAACCGGGGACCCTCGGTGCTCCCTGAGCTTGGGTGCTGCACTGATGATGTGCCCTCGGTTTGGTGATGAAGCGTCTGCAGGAAAGCAACCAAGCTCAGGGAGCCCCAAGGACTCCACAGGTTGGAGAATTTACGGTTCCGAAGATGGCAAGACCGAATGTGAATGCAATTGCGTACTAACGATGAACATGCTCAGGTGCGTAAAGCTCTGTGACACGTGGAACAGAAGAGCAGCAGGGGAAGGACGCTTTCGAAAGTGGGCTAAAAGTTTTGGCTGCAATATATGCATGGAACAATGGGGAGATCTGTGGCCGAAAGGACGGACATTGGCACTGGTGTAGTCTTGAAGAGAAACGTTGTAAGATGACACAATGCTGGCCTGTGTCAGCGGACCCTTTGTCTCGAAAGCAGAAGGGCGCTCCAGATCCACGCTGGAAATGTGAAGAAGAAGGGATACTTTATCATGCTGGGTGCACACGTAAAAACCCAGAACATTTTGGATTTAAATGCACTCACAGATTCAGAGAGTTTTCAAGATTAGCACACAGTTGAGACCAGAGGTTCTTCTTTTGGGATGGGTGGACAAACTGTCGGGGGAGAGTCATGGAACTTGGCTTTTGTGCATGACAACTGCAACGAGACGACCGTACGCAAGAAGACGGAAAGGCAGAGCAATCTCTACAGTGGGGGTGGATGATGGAACTTCCGAGGTGGCCAAATTGATGTGTTTGTGCATTGCTGCCTGGAAACCCCTTGTGGACTTTTTGCGTGAATCAGAAAGATACAAACTTGTGATTCACGTTTTTGCTCATTAGACAGGACAGACAGTGAAAAAAGAGAATTCTGTTGTCATCATAGAGGAGCAGTTACACTCATAACGACTTGTAACTGCTGTCAAGAAAGTCAGAAAGATTGTGACAGGTAGTTTTTTACCTTTTTTCTTTGTTTTCTGTTTTTCTGTTCTTTTTCTCCCTTTCTTGCTCTTTTTCCCTTCTCTTTTCCTCTTCTTTTTCCTATTTAATATTGGGTTGCATTAGCTTTTATTCTCTTTTTAACATTTTTCAATAAAATGATGTATACACACACACACACATATACGCATGTACATTTACATATACATCTACGTACACAATCATATATACATACATATATATATACACATATAAAGAAAATATATGAAACTCATGGTCCGGAATGGCGAAAGACACCAGTCGCTGGAGGAACCATTTGGAAAGGTTGGTAATGGTCTTCCATGTTTTTCTTCTTAAAAGTAATACGTTGCAATCAGTGCTGATGAAAATACTATTAACCTACACTGCTTCTAAGTTTTCTTTCTTCTCTGCTTTTCCTCCCTGGTTTGGCTCAAAGCTGACCTTCATTATAAATTAAATCATGATTGGACAGCCTATGACAACCACCTGTATTTACTCAGCTATTCAGAGAAGAATTACACTGACATGATGAAGGAGTGTACATATTTCAATTCCAAAATCGTATCCATTAAAAACAGGAAGGAGGAGGTAAGTGCGCCATCCTTCCTCCCCTCCCGATGGAACTGGCTTTGCTGTTGCCTGGGGTTGGTGGCGGTGCTTCCTTCCGCTGTTGGTCTGTCCCCACTCTTGAACTGGCGGGAAACTGGCTGTGCCCGCTGCTGATCCCTCGCTGCATCTCGCTCTCTGGAGAAAGCGCGCAGCAAGCCACTTGGCTGAAAGCCGTCCTCGCGGTCTAGCTCCGCGATGTAGGAGAGGGCTCAAAGGGGTCTTGGTGGGGTGGGGTGGGGCTGGCAGGCTTGGACCCGGGCTTGACTGTGGGGCTTCAAACAGGACAGCACCAGTGTCAAATCTTAGCCAGTCCGCATGGCTGCTGCACGGTGGGCCCATTTTGAGCATGGATTTCAGGCTGTTCCGAGCTCTACCTGCCCCCTCAAAGTTTGGCGGCTCCCTGCAACCCGTCAAGGAGCTGCTTTGGTGGAGCTGTGGAATGGTGCAGGGGAGTCTGGCTCTCCCCCAAACCTGGTCGCGCACGGCAATTTGTCAGGCTGCGGGCGTGACCGCCTTTGATGGAGAATGTAGCTCTTTCAAAGGAAAGCCTTTTGAAGGCCACAGTTGTGCTGAGTTTCCAGAGAAGGCTCAGCCTGTCCTGATACCAAGGCCACCGTGCAGCTGCCGCAGAGGTGTAGGGAGCCGCCAGCGTTGAGGGAGTTGGCCTTTCCTGTTCACCGGTAGCCTTGTAGGGCTCCTCCCTCCAGGAAACCCCAAACACCGAGGCAGTGAGCAGCCGACCAGAGCTCTTTCGGCTGGGAGAAGGGACAGAAGGTGGTCGGTGTTCCTTCTCTACTGTGGGGTGCCCTGAGCATGCGTTAGATTTTCCCCGTCTTGGAAACATTGCGAGTGGTTGCTGGTTAAAGAGGGACAAGCTCAGGCCGGATCCCTGGGAATGAGAAAAGCCCTGTGGACCGAGGACGAGATGGGAGCAGGACTTTGAGTGCAGTGCAACAAAGAGGCCTGCAGCTCACTTCTTACCACAGCTGAGCGCAAACGTGGAATGGCCGTGGACCACATCTGATCCTGGCTTTGATGGCCCTCTTTCACCTAAATTGCGCCCAAGTTCCCCTCGCTTCCTCCTGGGTGTTCCCTTGTGTCAGAAACCTGATCTGCCCCACCCTTTATAACGGTACAATGGAGACTGCACTGCTGCTGCTTCCACTGGATATCTTCCTCCATTTATGCTTCTGTGGAGGATCTGATTTTGAAAGTCTCTAAGGTGGGAACCTCGCCCTTTTACCCAATAAATAATTGGTGATATTTTTTTTCAGGAATTCTTAGAAGAAGCACTTCAGGAAAAATTTGGTCCCTACTGGATTGGACTGACACTGAATCTAAAGACAAATAAATGGCAATGGGACGATTCTAAAATACCATTTTCTGGAGCGTAAGTGTCTGGTCCAAGTGTGTGTCCGTAGCCTGGCTTCATATCTGAGAGAGGTGGCAGATGATGCGACGTGCGTGAACACTGTGCACCTGCTGGTCCATGAAGGCTCAAATACTGGCCCAAGACTGTTGTCAGGCCCCAACTCAAGCGTACGTGTGGTGAGATTTCCAAGTTGAGTTCTTGATTGCTTCACATCCACAGGCAAAATCTTGCCGATGGAGCACTCTAGAATCAGCATCTAATCTACTCCGTGAACTGTCTTCACCCTCTTTCTCTCGCAAAAATTATCCAGACTAAATTGCCTCTTACTCCTCTGGAATGCCTTCCTCTTGCTACATTCCATCACATCATGCTTCTATTGTATTGAGAGGATTTGTTTGCTCCCGAATGTGGAAAGACTCATGGCAGCTTTCAGAAGTATTGCAACATCTACAGTGTAACATCCACAACACAGCTTAAAAGCTGATATACCAAACATCCAGAGTACAAAACATCTGCAGTACATAACAACATGACACAACTGGTACTTATATGGTACTTAAAATCCATAACAATCTTCTCATACACTCATTACCTCTAAGTTACCTTTCACTCACAGAAAAACCCACATTTTCACACCTACTGTCTGTGAACATGCCACTCCCAAAGGCCCTCAAAGGAGCTTCTCTTTCACCACACTCTGAAAGGCCACCATCATCCGTGATGAACTCCCCTGATTCGGAGGCTGAGCAGGAGAAGGTGGTGGACACTCAGTGCAGGAGGCAGCACAGAGAGCACTTCTTGACAGGAGGGGACATTAGCCCCTCTAGGCAGAACAGAAACTCTGGCTATAAAACATCATGTTCCAGATCTTTCCCTTGCTGTGCTCCTCTGGTGTCGAATTTCTGCTTTCTCTTGACTGCCTGCCGAAAATGGACGTTTCCTTTGGAAACATACTAATTGCCTCCTGCTGCTTTCCTACTCAGTTGGTGCAGTTTCAGTCAATACTATGAATTACATCCAGAAGTATATTGGCATCCAAAACAATATCCTAAGGAGAAATTTAAATGCTTATCGCGGTTGACGTGTCCTAGGAAGTAGGCCTCTAGGGTCTGCACCCTTGTAGCTTCTAGGGATTTTTCTAAGGGATCCCTACCTAGAGGACACTTTAGTGTGTGGTGATGTGACCCTAAATTTCTGTTTCCAACTCTTTGGCCTCCATACAGGGCCATAAGTAGTGCTTAGCGCATCCACCAATAGTCACAAGTCCAGGAGCACCCAAGTCACGGACCTGCTCCCCAAGTAGTAGAGCCTCCCACGCAGAAGACCACACTGGAACTGACTGGGAAGTTCCAATGAATGAATAGCGACTCCATCTTGCTTGGCTTCAGCCTCCATGTGTTTGTCCCATCAGGCTCTTAACAGTCTCCAGGCATGAGATTTCCACAGCATGATTCCCTTGGCCTGCATTGGAGGTGTAAAGTTTACCGACCTTTTGCACTCTGTCAGACCTAAGCCAGAGATGACGCAGCAAAATCCAACCATGCTCAATCCTTCGTTTGCTTGTATCTAAAGGACACAAACCTGCCAAGCTAAATCATTTCTTGTTGAGGCTCACAGTCATGTCTGACTCTTCGCGACCCCATGGACTGCAGCACGCCAGGCCTCCCTGTCCTGCACTGCCTCCAGGAGGCCACCCAGACCCATGCCCATCACATCTACGACGCTATGCAGCCATCTCATCCTCTGCCGTCCCCTCCTCCTTTTGCCTTCCATCTTTCCCAGCATCAGGGTCTTCTCCAAACAGTCCCCTCTTCGCATTCGGTGGCCAAAGTATTTGAACTTCAGCTTCAATATCTGTTGCTCACCCTCCAGTGAGCAATCAGGGTTGATCTCCTTGCAGTCCAAGGGACCCTCGAGAGTCTTCTTCAGCACCACAATTCAAAGACATCAATTCTTCGATGCTCAGCCTTCCTCATGGTCCATCTCTCACAGCCATACAATACTACTGGGAAAACCACAGCCTTGACTATGCGGACCTTTGTCGGCAAGGGGATGCCTCTGCTTCTTACTACACTGTCCAGGTTGGCCACAGCTTTCCTCCCAAGCAGAAGCGTCTCTTGATTTCACGGCTGCAGTCACCGTCTGCAGTGATCTTGGAGCCCAAGAAGGTGACATCTGCCACTGCTTCCATTTGCTCCCCTTCTACTTGCCAGGAAGTGATGGGACCGGTTGCCATGATCCTAGTTTGTTTAATGTTGGGTTTCAAGCCAGCTTTTGCACTCTCCTCTCTCACCTTCATCAAGAGGCTCTTTAGCTCCTCTTCACTTTCTGCCATTAGAGTGGTATCATCTGCATATCTGAGGTCGTTGATATTTCTCCCGGCAATCTTAATTTCAGCTGGTGATTCATGGAATATTCTCCATGGAATAGGTTAATTGAGAGATTGTCTCTTCCAAGTCTTGTCTACTTCTCCAATCAAATCTGGCAGGAGAGTCATGTTATGGATCCCACCAGTTGGAATCCAGGGAAAGGCATTTTCTGTCACCACACTTGACCTGTGGAACATGAAGGCTTTGAAGACATGGCTACATTTCTAAACATGGGGGTTGGCATATCTGTTGAAGCCTGTGAATTAATTTTATTGAAATATTTGATTATATTAATACTAGTATTTACTTCTGTTTTTATCTCGACTGCTAATTTTCTAATTTTAGATTTTTGCTTCTTTTAAAAAAAGCGTTACTAGCAGATTTCAAAAGGTGGCACTGAAGGATTTGCTCTTGATGATACAGCCACTAGCTTATGATATCCAAAGAAGTTATGCCTTGCCTCCCATTTTATTTAAAGCATCTAGATAGTCTTCAACTTACTACTGTAATGGAGCCTGGAATTTCTGTTGTATGTCATGACAGTCATAAGGTGAGGCACCCAAGTGACTGACCCAATTTTATGGCTTTTTTGCAGAGATTGTGAAGCAAGCATGGTGGTCCTTAAGTGAAAGTGGTGGTCATTAAACAAACCCATTGTCTGCAATGGGCATTTTTTGCCAGAAACTGGAAATAAACATTTGTTTTCAGCAAAAAATTCATGGTCACACATAACTATAGGATGCTGCAAATGGCCATGAATGGAGGCCAAGCATCCAAAATGTGATAATGAAACCATGAGAGGGTGGGCATGGCCATTGGAACTTTGAATCCAGGTTGTAAATACCTTTTGGGAGGTCTGTCATAACTTTAAAAGGTTGCTAAATGACTAGTAAGTCAAGGATATGTGTACTTGTCTATGTCATGGCTAGCACTGTCTGGTTTCTCAGGTCTGACACCACTAATATGCTGATATCTATGCCTCTTTCCAAGTACCCACAGGGAAGATGTTCCAAATTCTAAACAATTCTAAACCAGCATTTACTGTTGGTTTTAGTGTTGAATGAATGGGTTCACATGAATTGATGTTTCTATCCACACAAGACAACATAGCAGTCTGTTAAATCCATGTTCTATTCTTTCTCTTTCTAAATCCACAGGAGTATCTTTCATCTAATGTGCCAAATCCTGAAAAGTCCAATTTGGTCGCAGTGACCCATGCCTCAGGCACATCCCATTTGGACCACTTTTTAAAAGGAGCTACTTTGAATCATGCCTGGAAACTTAAACTGATGCAAAAAATTGCAGTGAGTGTACTGATCAGGGCTGGCTATGTAGAACATATAAACCTCTTCTTACAACAGCTTCAGTGCTGTATTTCTAAGTGCAAACATAATGATATGAGCTGCACAGATTACTATGACTTAGGGCCAGGCCATCTGCAAGACAATGTTCTCCTCATAAGACAGCCACAGTTTTAATCTTATCAAGTTCTGTCTCACTATCATAACCACATGTGTGGGAATCATAAGACAAGTCCATCTCTGGTAGCAGCTCATAGTCTGAGACTCCCTGGCAATAAGGCTGGATGAACTCTCTTCTGGAGTCTGTTTGTGAGATTATTCCTTTCTTACTGATATGCTAGTTTAAAAATAATTTCTAATATAATTGGTATTACGTCTCTATTTTATTCGTAGTTGCCTTGATAAGGCAGTACCTTGGGATTCATAGTTAAGAACCACTTTGACAAACTCATAAAGAAACAATGAGCTTTTCTCTTGGGCTACATCTTTTTGCAGTGAACTTTGCAGTTAACCGTCTGTTCGCATTAACTATTTTTAATCATCTGCTTAAAAAGTGTTTTCTTTGTAAATGGCACCTATACAGCCTCCCTGTCTCTAGATTTCCTGGAATACTCTTATCATTCACTGAATCCCCACCCCCAAATAAGAAAGGTTTTAACTGGATTGGTGTGGTCAACAGAACTGGGAGCTTGGTTGGATTTTCTGAATCCTGGGGAACCAACACAGAAGGAAAAGAATGAAAAAGGTAGAACATGAAGTGTGAAGACTAAGTGTGGGAAGGAAAGAATGTGGAAAATGGAGAAGAGCAGAGAAAGAAGAAGGGAAAGAAAGAATGGAGGATGAAGGAAAGAAAAGCCAGGATTTGGGAAAACAAGAAGACGACACAGAGAAGATGGACGATGGGATGGGAGAAGAAAGTTAAGGTGGAGAGGGAAGAAAGAGGAAAAACATTAGGAAACATTTAGTAATGAAATGTCTCAGCTCCTGAGTTCATGGACAAAATATAAGCGGACAAAGTGTAAGAATTTAGTCTGAGTTGTTTGGAGATACAGCAGAGACAACAGAAGGTTGTCACTGAAGGGAGAAGGAGGAAGGGAAGAAGGAAGAGAAGGAGATGGAGAAGAAGGAGAAGTTGGAAAAGAAAGAGAAGGAGGGTTAGGGAATTAGATTCCATGCAACATGTAATTATTTTGCTACCATAGTGGTTACTGCACTTACTGGTGCCCATGGCAGGGATGGAGGAAGAGAAATGGCTGCTTTGATTGATTTTTTTATCACTACTTGCAACTGGCCATGTTCCTCCACTGAAGCTGGGCTGTAGCTGGGAATCTGATGGTACATCACTCTTCCAACAGTCAGCACCCTTCTTCACTGAGCAACTGGATTTCCCCCAGGCTAATGGCACAGCAAGCTTTGCTGCAAGCTCTGGCCCTCTCTGAAACAGGAAGGGATCAGGGGCATTGGACAAGATTGCCCCCAAATGTTCTCTCTGTAGATCCTTGGATGCTCACAGTTGAAAGGTGCTCTGGGAGATGAAGCAGCTGATGTGAAGCAGTTGACTGGGAATTGAAGACCACACGTCTTAAAGTTGCTAAGATTGAGAAACTGTGCTCTAATTGGAAAAAAAAAACCCAACCGCTTGCACACTGGTGAGCAAGAACCACTTTAGAAGTGTTACAATACTCGAGGAGGTATACTGGCTACCCGTAGATATTTGAACACAATCCAAGGTGCTAGTTATGAGTTTTGCAAATGGACTATCCTGTGCAATCGTTTTGGGAAGGATCACTCACTCAGATCTCCCTTTCCAGGAAGTGGGTCCTATGGGTTCTAGTCTATCTTTCTAGAACAGTCTATCCCAAGATCCCAATGCCCCCTATGGAGTTAAGCTTTAGGAAAGCTTCTTCCACCAGCATTTGGCAGCGGATTAGTGCCGCCAGATATGTCATACTCTATTTTGCTTCTGTTAAGTCCCTACCATTTTTATCTTTTATCATGCCCACTTTTGCATGAAATGTTCCCTTGATATCTCCAATTTTCTTGAGAAGATCTGTAGTCTTTTCCAGTCTACTGTTTTCCTCTATTTCTTTGCATTGCTCATTTAAGAAGGCCTTCTTATCTCTCCTTGCTATTTTCTGGAAATCTGCATCAAGTTGAATATATCTTTCCCTTTCTCCCTTACCTCTCACTTTCCTTCTTTTCTCAGCTATTTGTAAAGCCTCATCAGACAGCCACTTTGCTTTGTTGCATTTAGTTTTTGTTGGGATGGTTTTAGTCGCTATCTCTTGTACAATATTATGCATGTCTGTCCATAGTTCTTCAGGCACTTCATCTACCAGATCTAATCCTTTAAATCAATTCCTCACCTCCATTGTATATTCATAAGGAATATCACTGAAGTCAAACCTTAATGTCTAGTAGTTTTCCCTACTTTCTTCAATTTAAGCCTGAATTTTGCAATAAGAAACTCATCACCTGAGCCGCAATCAACTCAGGTTTTGTTTTTACTGATTGTATAGAGCTTCTTCATCTTTGGCTGCAAACAATATAATCAATCTGATTTCAGTATTGACTATCTCATGATGTCTATGTGTAGAATCACCTCATGGGTTGTTGGAAAAAAGTGTTTGCTATGACCAGCATGTTCTCTTGACAACACTCTGTTAGCCTTTGCTCTGCTTCATTTTGTACTCCAAGGCCAAATTTGCCAAGGCCAGACTTCTGCTTATCTTTTAACTTCCTACTTTAGCATTCCAGTCTCCTAATATGAAAAAGGATATCTTGTTTTGGTGTGAGTTTTAGAAGGTGTTGTAGACCTTCACAGAATGTCTTATTTCAGCCTGTTCAGAAACAGTGGTTGGGCATAGACATAAATTACTGTGATGTTGAATAGTTTGTCTTGGATATGAACCAAGATCTTTCTGTCATTTTTGAGATTGTACCCTAGTACTGCTTTTCTCACTCTTTTATTAACTATGATGGCTACTCCATTTCTTCTAAGGAATTCTTGCCCACAGTAGTAAATATAGTGGTCATCTGAATTAAATTCACCCATTCCCATCAATTTTAGCTCACTGGTTTCTAAGATGTTGATGTTCAATCTTACCATCCAATGTTTGACCACATCCAGCTTACCTTGATTCTTAGATCTTACATTCCAGGTTCCTATGCAATATTGTTCTTTAAAGCATCAGACTTTTCTTTCACCACCAGACACATCCACAGCTGAGCATCCTTTTGGCTTTGGCCCAGCTACTTCATTCAGGCAAAATGTGCTTCACTCTTTCTGGAGCTACTTGTAATTGCCCTCTACTTTTCCCAGTCGCAAATTAGACACCTTTCAACCTGAGAGGCTCACCTTCCGGTGTCATATCTTTTAGCCTTTTGCTACTGTCGATGGGGTTTTCTTGGCAAGGATACTGGAGTAGGTTGCCTTTTTCTTCTCCAGTGGATTGCATTTTGTCAGGACTCTCTGCTATGACCTGTCTGTCTTGGATGGCCCTATATGGCACAGCTCATAGCTTCACTGAGTCATGCAAGCCCCACTACTACCACATGTGGGCCTTCTAAGCTGGCTTATAAACTTATCAGTGTATTGTTATATGCTGAGGCTGCAATAATTTTTTCCTTGACTACCTGCTGGCCTTAAAATAGCTTCACTATCATTATTTTCTTTTTGTAACAAGGAGGAAATAAATATAAGCCTGACCAAGATCAAGATCCATACTTTCTCTAAAAATTCAAGGCAGTGAATTTGGCAGTTTGGCAGATACACAAAAGAGCAGATTAAAGCCTTCAAATATTGAGGGATAGTCTTCCAGGTCTCTAGAAGCGAAAATGCTAATTGGATTATATATCTCCAAATGCACAGAAATCCACCTCAGTTATCCAAACTTTTCTTTTTATACTCACTGAAATGAAGTTATTTTTCACTAACACCGGAGTACAGCTGCTATATAGGGCTTGACTCAGCCTGAATAACAACATGGCTATTCTAGAGAGAACCTAATCCAGTTTCAGACAAATATTTTCCTGGGTAGCTACTGTATCTCAGACATGTGCTCTGGTGAGAGGCAGGAGTTAATAAAGTTGTATCTAGCTTTTGGATAACATTTTTTCTTATTGACTAAAACTACTCCATAGGCCCAGTTGAATTGACCTGTCTGGCAGATAATTTCAGTTCTTTTTAGGAACCAGCTGCCCTAAAGATATTGAATTATTATGGCTTCTCCTGCTATGCTATTTTGCCAATGGGGAAGATTAAGTTGAATTATTCTTAAAACAAAGGATTTTAAGCACAGAAGGTCAGTTAGAATATGTTATCCTCCCTCTTTTCAATGTATTTATAAACTATTAATGTTCAGGCATGGAACCACCCTTTGATCTGTATCAAATATGAGTCCCCAAATTTAAAGGAGCTCCAGCAGAGCTTCCCTCAATGTGTTCTGCACAGTAATACAGAAAGATAAATACAAAAAGATTCTCTTTGCAGCCTGGTGCTGTCCTTGTGGCATGGATGTCACTGAAACCACAGCCTACGTTCTTTTCCACTGCCAATTCTACAGGAACATGTTATCTTAAGTTGATTGTTCCTCTCTTACCCATATTTCTGGAGCATTCTGATATATTTTCTTTGCATCATTCACTAGATAATATAGATAATTCTGTCTCCCTGAATGTACCAAATTTTTGTTATATCACATGTAAACTCCTGCTCCAGATGGAGAGTAATAGTCAGTGACTTAGACTAGGAAGTTATTTAGCGACCAAACTAAAGGAAATTATTTATTCACAGCTTATTAGAACTAGCAGACTGATGAGGAGCATAACCATAAATTAGTATTGTGTTGGTTTATTTTTATCTGTTAGCCTTTAGCTTTTAGTTGTAATGGGTACTGCTTTCCATATACCGTATTGCTTTATATTACATTAAATTGTGGTGCAATACTATATTATAATTATTTCATACCTCACAATTGGTATTAAAATCAAATTTGAGTGATATAGTACAGAGGTTCCCAAAGTTTCTCAATTCATAGCATCTTTAATGTCACAAACATATGATGTTACAAATGGATGCCACAAACATTTGAAATAGCCCGTGATGTTCCTATGGGTTTGCTGCAGCATTCCAGGTCACTGTGACACTGTTTGGAGCTGCAGATATGGTTATTTTATAATCTATGTTAGCTTTTTCTATTTTCATTTAGTTTATTATTCTGTAAATTTATATACATTAGCATTTCAATCAATTTTGAAGTGTATTGTACTACAGCATGGTACTATCTTCTTAATCCTGAAGTTTTAGTGGAAATTGAACAACTGGCCCCATGGTGCATTTGGAACAATATAGAGCTGAATACATTCAGAACTGTAGAAATGACAGTGGATTTTAGGAAGAGTCCTACTATTTTACCACAAACACACACACCTGTCTTACGATGCACAGCAACACCGTATAAGCAGTTCAGCCCTTCAAGTTTAGCTCTTCAATCTCCCAAGACTTGGTGAGCCAACATTAACACCATTATTAAGAAGGCACATCAGAGGGTGCACTTCTGATGTCAGCTCAAGAAGTTCAGCCTGCCTCAATATCTGCTGATACAGTTCTACAGTGGCATCACTGAGTCTGTCCTCCGTACATCTATAACTGTCTGATCCGGTGCAGAAACCATGCAGGACAGGTACAGCAAGACTGCAGAAAGAATAATTGCAACTAACCTGCTCTCCATAGAAGACCTGTATTCTTCTGTATTGAGGGTCAAGAAAAGGGCAGAAAAGATATCTGCAGACCCCTCTCAACTTGGACATAACTTGTTTGAACCTCTTCCATCAGGTAGGTGCTATAGGGTATTGCATACCACAACTACCAGACACAGGGACAATTTTCCCCCCATATCATATGGGGGAAACTCAATTCATGCTATATGATCATGCTACATGATAGAACACAAATGCACAAATACATTAACCCAGAAGTTCTGTCTAATGTGTATATATACTTATTAACTTCACACATTATAATATTTATAATATTTCCTTTCTACTGGCTGTACACTTACCGCTGAATAACTAACTTTATTTGTTATTATTATTTTGTTGTCTTGCAGGTGTACTGAGAGCTGCTCTACCAGAATCAAATTCCTTGCTTGTCTAACCATGCTTGGCCAATAAAGTATCTGAATTTGAAGTATAATTTTAAAATTTGTGTTAATAATTCCAAACCTTAATTTTATTTCCATCTCTTATTATAGGCTAGATTGCCACGATAAGATAGTGGTAAGCTCCAGCCCCTAATCAAGAGTACACCTTTCCCTCTGTGGTGATGTCTCTTAGTTTCTTTTTCTTGAATCTAACTGTTGGACAGTTCATGTCTGCTTTATAATAATGAAGAGATTAGGAAAAGAGGTTGTGCAAACAGATTCATCTCTTACGTCCTAGTTTTCTTCCTGAAGCAAAAAGATGTAACATATTCTGTAGAATAGGAAAGTACAATATATTTCTTTCTTCTTGGATTTGCTTTTATCTTAAGTGTTATGGATTTGGAGAACTTCAAAGCACCTCACAAATATTCAAACAGATATCAAATGTGAATGTTGACTTCATTTCCTAAATCTGGGGGACAGAGAGAGTCCATTAATAGGTGCTGCATCTGATCACTCCTGCATCTAAAAGCAAGCTGGTTCAGAAGCTAACATTAAGGAAATTCAATACAGAGTGTGAAAGTCATTTTGGTAGCAATGCCAGATGGCAAATACAAAGTTACTTTATAAAAAGCTCCCATTAAAGCTAAAACTCTGTAATTTCCCAGGGTGTCTCTACATACATCTGTTGGGTGACAACAGCCATAACACACATTTCATGCTCAATTTGTTCTCACTTTTGCCTTCTAGTTATAAATATAATTAGGGATTATCTTGTGAGATAAAAATATTGTAATTACGAAGATTTTTAAGGTTTATTCTCCAAAATTCAATTTGTACTTGATTGTACCTTTTGACATGCTAATTCAAATCTGAAAAATCTGAATCAAGATGAAAAGCCAGTTTCTCAAAACATCTCTCAAAAGCATGCAAGTCCAAACAGTAATTCTTTGTTGAAGCATGTACTGTACTTTGTGTTAAGTATTTATGATCTCAGTTTTATTTTAATTCCTTCTCTCCAATGTTTCAGCTCTAAAGCTTCCTTTAGTTCCTAAGTGAAAAGGCCTGCATGGTTTGAGAAATCTGCCTTTCTGGGTAATTTGAGCCATGAGGAAAAAGTTAGCCTTCAATGAAAATCTAGGTTTTAAGAAGTTCTCTGACCATTTTTTTAACTATTCAACCATGTCAACTATTTTTCTCATGTTCAGATAAATGTTCAGATTAAAAGGTACTGTGCAACCCTCCTGCCTATCTCTCCTTGCAAGATTTTTGGTAATAAGAAGATGGAAGAAACAGTTAAAAAAAAGTGGGGGGAGAATTTTACAAAGACAAAAAGATTCTTAGAACTCTTCTTAAAATTCTACATCAAGGACAAATGCCTACACACATAATCTTCAACTGGAAACAACTAAACTGTTCCTCATCTCTCTTTCCCTTGCCAATATTTCTCAAGAGATCTACACACTTACCTATTAACATTTTATTCCATTTTAGGGCAAGCATATGCCAATTGTAGAAAATGACTGAAAGCCAAGAGGAATAAATGCATGAGAAAAGGGAAAGGAAGAGAAGGAGTTTAATCTAGTTCCAGCAGCCCCTTTCACTATATTTCTCCATATTCTTCTGTCCTGCAAAGCTTCCATGCTTCCATCATGACAAAACATCAGTTTGTTCATTTCTTTTTCTTTTTGAACTTTCTCACTTCTTTCTTTTTGAGGATCTCATCAATGCAATGAACCATCACTTCAGTCTTTCCCTTCTTGATGCTTTAATAATTTTTCATTGGTAAAAGGTAAAAGTTATCTTGCCAGTTGTGACCAACTCAAGGATACGGTCCCACCAGTGAGGCACCACCTTGCTTTGGTTGGGGCCCTTGTGTGCTCTGAAGAAAATGAGAGCTATGCCACAGGTTCAAGCATACTGGACAGGTCTCATCAGAGGAACCAGACAAAGAATGTCTCCTACCTATAAAAATATGAAAGTAAATTACAGAAATCCATACCAGCTCAGTCATTGCCTGGGTTAACAAGGACCGCGCTAGATGTTATTGGAGATCCTGGAAATCTAGTGGAAAATGGGCGACAGGACTCCACTGGAGAAGGAAATGGCAACCCAATCCAGTATCCCTCCAAGAAAATACCATGGACAGCAACAAAAGGCTAAAAGATAGGACACCAGAAGAAGAGCCTCTCACATCAGAAGGAATTACAAGTAGC
>JANHZU010003001.1:87721-101380 GCA_032468055.1 Acrochordus granulatus
TTTGCTGTTATGTTTTGTTTTATTATGTATTTTGTATGTTGTTGAAAATTAATAAAAAATTAAATTAAAAAAAATATTTAACGTTTGAACATTTTGACTGAAACGTTTTACTGAATTCTTTGTAAGATTACAAATGAGTGAAATTAATATGCCTGTATGAATTCAGTACAATACAGTAGTAATATAATATAAATACAATAATTTCCTAAAATACTTATCTAAACAGAGTTGATGTTCCTTAAGGGATCTCTGTATTTGACATATTATTGAACAGTGTTTTGCTATTTGCCAATTAATTTTAGATTCTTTATCTTCAAGTAACTATTTTACAGAAATGCCATCTGGAGCATTCAGATTTTTTTTTTTCCATGAAGGGGGCTAGCAAAATTCTTTTGAGTATGCAAGACATATATAGGCATCAGCACAGGAATGTATGGGCAAGTGTTTCTAATGTTACACCCCTGCACAGAGAAAGTTTATATTTACATACAGAAAACTCAGAATCTTGTATCTGCTCTCAAGGATGATTGATAGGAAAGGATCAAAGCAAGCAAGAGTGAAAACTCTGTGATAATTTGAAAGTTATAGGGCTGCTTAGGGAATATATGCCAAGTAATTAGCTACCATGCTTGCAGACACTCTACTTTGATCTTGTTTGTTTGCCTGTATTGATTAGTCTGTGCTTCAGGATATTTCTTATATGGTTATGCTCAATTTCCAAAAGCATTATGATACATCTATTTCTGTCCTACTTTAATTTTCCAGAGTGCATAGAAGGAGCTTACCAGTATTAGGAGAGCCAAGCCTTGAGTCATAGAAGATGTTTCCTCACCCAGGTTCTAGTATCAAATTTGGGCCTGAGTGCATCAAGATATAGTGCTGCATGAGGTATACACCTTGCCACTTAAAAGATTTCTCTTAGATTCAGACAGAGATATCTACCTTCTTTATCCTTATTCTCCTCCACAAAGAAGTTGGCTAGAAGCATAGCCACAAAAAACTTAATAGTAGCTGGAACATATTCACTATTTTGTACAGAACAATTACAGAATGTCTGTATTGCTTTTTTTGAGCCTCCAGGGTGGCATTGTTGTGGGAAAAATAGGAGGAAGGAATAGTAGGTATGTTTGCTGCCTTGAGTTACTTACAAAAATATAATAAAGGCAGGATTTTAAAAAATAATAATAATAATAAGAAGAAGAAGTAAAATTCCCCATTCCCTATTAACCAAGATAATTCAGGCAGATCATGAGCTCAGACTTCCGCCCATTCACAATCCAGTTCAGTCTTTGGGGTCTATTTGAGAAAACCATAATCTGTTTTGTTGCAGTTCAGTTAGAAGTGCTAATGCTCTAGTGGTTAAGGCACTAGGCTAGAAACCAGGAGATCATGAATTACAGTTCCATTTTAGTCATGAAAGCCAGCTGAATGACTCTGTGCCACTGCCTCTCAGCCCAACTCACTTTACAGGGTGGTTGTTGTGGGCAAAATAGGAGGAGGAAGGAATATTAGTTATGTTTACCACCTTGAGCTATTTATTAAAAAAATAATAAAGGCAGGATATAAATAAATAAATCCATACAAAAGGGTAAAGAATGAAAGTCTCTCTTTAGCTCTGCTTAGATCATTGATAAGATTACAGCATCATCTGCACAGAAGTCATGATCTGGGATTCAGAGTCCTCATTTTTAGGACTCTCGTCTTATGTATCAGCTTTGGACTCATTACATTGATTTGAGTTCAAAGGGCCAAACATGGATGCTGGTTAGCCTAAACTAGTTAATTTTTTCTGTTTCTGTCTCAGTTTTGGCTTCTTGTGAGGTATGGATCATAATATCTTCCTTTCTCCAAGGGTATGATGATGAGGCCAAATTAGGATGGAGGACATAAACAGAAGACTCTGTTTTATATCAGCATACCTGATAGACAGTTGTCCCTCAAAGAGACCACAGTAGCATAAATACACCCAAATATATTTGAGATGAATATATCATAGCAGCCCCAAGGCAGGTCAGTTTGCTTCTCTTCCTCATACTCTTGATTTATTTCATTTGATTTGTGCAGGATTTGATGTAGTTGCTGCTGACAGAAGTATTCATTATCCTGCCATCTGTGCTTTTGATTGCTCTGTAGTAGAATGTCAACCTGCTTTCAAATGCATTTGGGTTATTTTGGACCAAGTAGAAGATCCCTTGGCCATTTTTAATTCTGTTGCTATGCCCAAGCCTACTGCTATCTTAGAAATAAAGGCAAAGGCTCAAGATGTGCGCCTGATGCAGCTGTGGAAAATGGGCAGACCCAGAAACCAATGGCCTCCTTTTTTCTATACGTATTTTTGAAACTGCTTATTTCCCTGAAAAATGGGGGTGGCCAATTCCTGCATTTGGAGAGCAACCCAAAAGTGCAACAAGACATATTTGCATAAAGTAATCTCTTTGCTCTCTCATTTTTGGATTCAATGTTTTTAATCCCATCTTTCAAAAACATTTGAGATTATGGTTTCTAAGCCTCTGAAACAAAGCAGTACAAAAAACAATAATAGCAGCAGTAGAAGTTATATATAAACAAATATACCTTACCCATTCCCTGTTTTCCCTTGACAACACCTACCCCTAAGCCATTTGCCTGGAAGCTAGAAATCACTCTTCTTTCCAACCATATTTTATTTATTTCTGTCTGTTCCATCCTTTTTCTACAGTTAACAGAGAATTCTTTTGACTGCCTGAAATGTTTTATTTAAAATCTTATTTCCAATGAACCTTCATTATTAAGCATATATTGTGCTTAGCATTTCTGGAGTCTTTGTAATGCACTGGGCTCCTTTTTGAAAAAAGTTACACACACACATCAACAAAAAAAGAAATTATATTCCTAAAATCATTTGTATTCGAAAGCATTTTTTACGTATTTAATGAAGCTGAAGACTTGTGAGAGTGTTTGGAACAAATGAAAGCCACTCACTTCTTAGGTTGCTGGAAGGTAGGGCTCCTTTGTAACTGGAATTTCCAAAAACAATTTCTCTAATATTCTTTCCAATCTTCAATTATGACTGAGACGAAGAGACATTTGAGTGATAGGAATACAGCAAACAAACTAACAAGGGTTAAGAAGTTCTTTTATTCCTTCATCATCCAGGAGAAGTTGAAAATAGTGATGGTTGAGAAATTTGTCCTCTCTGATTTCTCTTAAAAAGACATTTATTACATTTGTATCTCCCCAAGCTTATCAAAAATGTAAATATGCTAATTTTCGTACTTTTCCTAATTTTGTGGTGCAATGTGAACCTCAAAGAAAAACATTGGAAATATGTCTATTACTATAGATTAAAGATGTGCAGGAACATGTATGTATTGGAGAATACATCCAGAAGAAAATATTTTAAAGAAAAATCATTTGGTGAACAGAGCCAATCAAGAAAAGTACTTATAGGGGAAAATGTGTAAATTTGAAGGCGATCATTTTAGGAATTGTAAATCCACAAAAGTAAACAAAAGGCAGCTTGATAGATTTGCCCATTCATTATAGTTGTTCACCTTGAGATGTACAGTACCTTGTTTTGTTTTTCCCCCAATGGCTAAAACTGTATGTGACAAATAAGGGGTTTGAAAGGGCTAGATGGATTGTAGCTCTTTTTCAAAAGAGCTTTTTAAATCTGCCTCACCAGGTGCAAAGTCCTTGAGCTCTTATTGTTGCTGGGCTTCCACTTTTACAGAGGCTGCAACAGCCAATCCATTAGTCCTTAGCAGTATTTCTGACATCCCTGGTGTAATTGTTCAGCTTCATTGTAACTTGCTTTATTTTGCTGCGATCATATTTTTGGCTTTCTCTCCACCCCCGAGCCCATATTTCCTTTACAGAAGAAGATTCTAATTTTCCTTACATAGAAAGATGTTCATGGTTCCTGAAACAAAAAGTCCAGAAATTACTGGAGGTAGGAGAAAATATCTGGTGGGATAATTGCACAAATGAGCACTGACATTTATAAAGCATCTACAGGCTCAATGCAAGCAAAAAGAAATAACACTTTAAAGAGCAGATGGCAAATCATCCAGAGACTTATGTAGATTAGGAGATCAAAATAGCTGTTACACATCACACATTAGTACAGCGCTTTCAGCATTTCCTGAAAATCTTACACAAAGCAAAATCCCTCTTGCTGAATAGTAAGGGCCACAGTAGAAAGCAGTGATTCTGATGGACTCCATGAAGTGCTGAGTTTCTCACCAAGAAAACCCATAACCAAACGCAGCATGAAGTCATTTTGTGTGAGTTAACTGCATTGAAAGAGCAATTTTTAGTAATAATTTCCATAAAGCAGGGAGGAGGAGGAGGAAGAGGGGAGCGGAGGACAGGGATGGGGACGGGGAGTAGGAGTAGGAACTGAACTATGATAAAAGGTGGAAGGGGTTTCATTGGTAGAAAGGTTATAGAAAGAAAACAAATGGGAGACATGAAACAGACAAAAGGAGCATTTCTTAATTTTGGCACAAGTAATGACATTATCGTAATGACTTTGTGCTACATTTTCCTGTGAAGTTTTTCACACTATTGGATATGAACAAGACATAGAAAGGGAAATGTCTTATTTATTCCTTCAGTGTTAAACAACTCACTGTCTATCTCTATCTCTTCATCTTCTGTCCCTCACTGTCCATTAGGGGAAATCACATGCAACTTAAAAAGTAAATAGGTAGCCATATAACAGCAATACAGATTTTTATCATATCTTATTGCCCCTTTTAAGGACACCCCGCACTCACCAAATTGATCTGTGTGTTTATTTCCTGTATTGTATTAGTTAACTATTTGTGCCTTCACCATATATATATGGAGAGAAAGAGAGTGTGTGTGTACATGTCTGCATTTTACCAAAATTACAAGATTTAATTGCTTGATTTGGTATTGATATTACAGGTAGTTCTTGACTTACAATGATTTATTTAGCAATCAATTGAAGTTACAACAGCACTTACAACCAGTCCTCACACTAGTAACCAACACAGCACCTCCTCATTCACATGATTATGATTTGGGCACATGGCAATTATCTCACATTTACAATAGTTGCAGCATCCCAGGGTCATGTGATGATCACTTTTGAGACCTTCAAAAAGGTCTCAAAGGAGAGTCAATGGGAAGTTGGCAAGGAAAGTCACAAGTCAGCCTTGATGTCACACTTAATGACCACAACAAAAAAGGTAGCAAAATTGGGTGCCGTCAATTGATGCCTACTTAATGATCGTACCACTTAACAACATTTTTGTCCAGTCCCAATTATGGTTGGAAGTTGCAGACTACCTATAATCACTTCTGGTCAATAAATTTTGGGGGTAGTTTTAATTTCTGTGAAAACATTTTAACACATAACTGATGAAGAAACATCTTTATTTTGGGAGATGACCTTCATGTTGGTTTTTCATTGAACATGGAAATGGGAAATATGAACTTTTATTCATAGTTAGATGGTTGATAGGGACAGCAGAGCACATTTTACAAATCATACTTTCCACAGTGGTCCTTGCTTAACAGTCACTCATTCCACACCTATTCAAATATATGATGGCACTGAATGAATACTACATACAACTGGTCCTCATACTTATGATGGTCTTATCATCCCTGATAAGGGATCAACTTTTTAAGTAAGCCGCCAAGAAGCTTTTGGTTTACAGTGGCTTAAAAATATAATAAATAAATAAATATATACAATTAATTAATTACTTCTAAGTTGGCAGCTGCATGACACCAAATACCAGTTACAAGAGAAAAATAGAGGGAGAGGAATATGTCTCTTGCTAGTTAACATGCTGGCTGGGAATTCTGGGAGCTGAAGTCCACATATCTTAAAGTTTCCAAGGTTAAAAATCACTGTGCTGGACTGCGTTGAGTCTTGGATTAGTCCACCAGACTGTCCTTATATTCTGCAGAGAAATGAAGTCCATCTCTATGGGAAAATAACCCTGCAGGCCTAAATGCCCCTCTGTGATTTTACTAAACTGGAATATTAATCTATATCTGAGAAAACATAAATGAACTTCACATTATGTTTTGTAGGACAATGAACATAAGAAATGATTTTGTCCTCTACTATCTCCAAGCAACTTATAGTAGTTTTTGATAGATCTACACCATACATGTATAATGTGTGCTTGCTGCTAAATTTTGTTTTGCTGCCAGCTGGAACCAATTCCAAAAAGAGAGAAAGAATACATTGTTTCTCACAAAACATGAAGCTCCTGCTGAGAGTGAATTAAGTGCCAGTGTTCTATTTAAATGCGCCAGGCTAAAAATACTGTTCGGGAAGGTGAATCGCTACATGTCTTTAAACAGCATAGGATAGATATTAAAGGATCGGGGGGAAATTAATAAATAGGAATCTGATAGGAACCTGGCTATCATCTGTCTGTCTTTCTCACCTCTGTGGTTGGTCTGTGTCTTCTTCCATCTCTACCTGAGGCCTGGGAGTTTGATGGTTCTGCACAGTCTCTTCCCTGTTCCTAGCATTGCGCTCTTCTGGAGAGAAAGCTCTGATATTGTTCCTGAGGTCTGTTGGAGTTACTCTCCCAATTTAGGAGTTACAGCCTTGCATGCTCCTACCACTGCTGCGGCCACACTGGCCTTTACTTTCCACAGCTTCTCTAATTCCTCCTTCAGGTCCTGGTACTTCTCCAGCTTTCATAATCCTTCCTGATGCTGCTGCAATTTGGCAGTGCTACATCTATCACTGCGCTGTGTTCTACTCCTTGTCTACTCCTACAATGTCTGATTGATTGGATAGTACCTGCCTGTCTGGCTGGATTTTGAAGTCCCACGGGACCTTAGCTCTTGTTATTTTTCATGACCTTGTGTGGAATCTTCCATCTGGGCTTTGGAAGGTCTAGCTTAAACTTTGTGCAGATGTTCCTGTACAAAATGCCAGCTATTTAGCTGTACCATTCAGTGTATCCTACTCCTGCCTGCATTTTACACCTTGACACTATGTGTTGGACTGTCTCTGATGCCTCTCTGCAATCTGCATCTATATACAGTGTTACTGCATCTATCCTCTCTCTCTCTCTCATCTACCTATCTCGCTAATCTATCATCTTCCAGCTTTCTTTCAAATATAGGGCTCAAATTGACCATTATGGATTTGCAGACTTCAAAAAAGGAGTTTTGGAACATGAGAGAATATGAAAAAAAGCATTTCTTCATGCAGTCAAAACAATAGCATTGTTTGCTAGCAGCCATATTTGCCATATATTTGCTAGCAGCCATACAGAAAGAGCTGGGGAAAGTTTCAGAAGGAGCTATCTTCTGAATATACAGTAGCAGTGCTTTGTAGGCATTCCCACAGATCCTCTTTTGAAAAATTTGCACAGACCTAATAGCCTAAAATAATATAAAAACAACAATGTTACAATTAAAATACTGGCCAGGCTCATAATACTGAATGCATTTTGTACTGTCATTCCCACATGGTCTCCCTAGATTTGGGTCAATAAATGGCCAGGTTAGGAGAACTTTTTCACACAATGGTTAAGAACTTTGATAGCTCCTGAATGTCTCTTCCCATTGTTCTATGGAGAGGAGGGGTATTGCATCAGATGTTTCCTGAATACTGCTGAGGCTTGATTCAAAATTTCTTTCACCATATTGGAGCTAGGGAGAAATCAGCTAATAATGACTGTAAATTTTTAATGGATTTGTAGTCAAGTAGTATCTTATATAAATATTAATGATTCCACAAAGCTGCTCTGCCTTTCCTGAGAACATTTAAATCCAATAGACATTCTAATATTCCATGTCTGTTATCCAACTCCCAAAGGGACCTCTTCTGGTCAGTCCTTGGTAATTATGGGATTTAATTTATTAAATTACAGTAAATATTAAATCATTTTCCACATATGATGTCTGGCACCCCAGAACCTGTGTCTAATTCCATCTTAACAGGTTTCCTGGCCACCATGGGTATCAGCCAAGAGGTGATTTGTCCTCACTATGCATGACATATTTCCAGACGTGATCATCCCTTTTTGCTACTTGGGCATATTAGTTTTTTTTTCATTGTTGTGCACATAATAAAAAATCATTTGAACAAATTTTATTTTGGAAGACTGGATATACCCCAACCTGCTACATTGTATGCAATAAAGATTTTTAAAAGAACCATTTGTCAGGTTATTAAACCTTTTACCATGAATATAACAAGATCCTGACTTTTAAGATTATGTCCTGGGTCCTTTCCTTATTGCATTTTTTTTACATCTCTATCACTGTTGAGATGCTTCCACTTGGACCCTGATTATTTTATGGTGTCTTTAACAGCAACTTCTATTGCTACTCTATGTTCTGACCCTCTTTTAAAAATAATATTTTTTTGTAAATAACCCCTTTTGAATGCTCTCACTGCATTACACACAAACAAATTTATCTGTAAGAGAATCCATTCAGTCTTCTTTAAAGTTACTGTTTTCAGTTAACTTTGCAATTCAGCTGCCAATCAAACAGTTCCACTTTCAGATGGGTTTCTCTGAAATTCTGCAATAACAAGAGGATTCAGTGACATATTCAGTACAATGACCACTCTTCACTGAACTTCTTGGAAAAAACATTTTTCCTCCCATTAAACTAGAGCTACCTTAGCCAGGGTGTAAAACTTTCTGCAGCTTCTAGGTGGTAGCAAAGAGATACAGAAAACTTTCTATGTGCATCAGTAGTTGGCTAAAACTTTGTGAACTCAATCTTCTAATCCAGGGTTCTCCAAAGTCATCAAAATTGATCACCAAGGGTTGATGGGACTGCCCATTGCTGTTGCTGTTTTATTCATAGTACTAGTAGTAATTAAGATAGTATTCATAAAATTATTTTCATGTGATAAATATTAAGGAGTGGTTGAAAATTCATGAAGGGATCAATGAGCTAAAGAAGTTGGGGACCCCTGATCTAGCCCTACATTAAGTGATGCTGCCACTTGCTTCTCTGGGTCATTCTTCAAAATATTGTTCAAGCCTTTCTGTATATATAATATGGGACAGGCTTTCACAGCACCATCAAAAGCTTCTATTGTTTCAATGGATCCAGGCATTTCTCCTGATATTCTTTAACTATATATAGATTTTTCTCCATATACACACAAACAAATAAGGTACATCCATACATCACAAAATAATAAGGATATTCTTCATAGCTGACATTTTGTTTGTATTTTTTATGCTTTACCAGTCTCTCATAAATTCCACTGACACTTATCATATTAATATGCGATCCATCTGGAAAAAACACAGAATTTAACAAGCAACTATATTGTATTAAAATAAGAAATAAAGCTAAAACAAGAAAGCTAATACAGAATCAAGAAGAAGAATAAATGTACAAAATAATAGACTCTTAAGGGACCTAAGAACAAGAATACAGGACAACAGCTCAACCATAAAATTATATAATTATCTATCTATTACACATAAACAACTTACATATTGCACTGGTCAAACTAATTGTTTATTGAATTAAAAAAGGAGGGGAGTGAGGTAGAAAAGAGAATGCAGCCATCTTTGAGCATCTGGGAAGCATGTGGGAAGAAGTAGAACCCGATGTTCTACTTTGGGTTTCAGTGAGACAAAACCAAACCTGCAATAGTTGTTTGCAAGGCACAAAGATAAAGTGTTGGATGAGCTAGCAAAGATGATACACAGATCCTGTGCCAAGGATATGAAGGAGACACCATTTGAGATAATTCTTAATAGGTTATATTATTACTATTTTTTTAGTATTGACAGCTTTAGGAATTAGTATATTGCTATCCCATTTTTTTTAAATTACATGATGCTGATACACTTTAACTTTCCTACAATTTATTATTTATCAAATGTATATAACTGCCCATCTCACAATTAATGACTCTGGGTAGCATACAATAGTGAATAATTTCTGATATAGACTGCTACAAGAATTCCTATCTCTGATATAAAATATGAAAAACCTCCATTTCCCATGGGATAATAATGTGTTACTTTGTAATGTGGAGCAATAGATTTTATCAGAAACTTTATCAATGGATTAACTGTTGCCTTACAACATATCCTTTAATGCAATATTTAAACAGTTCTATTGTTTAGCAATAATTAATTTGGCTGCTAAAAGTAACAACTTGAGGAGGGATTTTTTAAAATGTTGTTACATATTGTTTTGATCATCAAGTATATATAGTAAGCCTAACTTTTGAGAAAATTCAATCTTGTGTGTGGTTATGTATGACATCTCATTAAAGTCTTCAAAAAATTGAAAACACTGTCACATTCCCACTAACGATGAAAAAATAATCCCTTCAGTTTATAGCCTTGTTATATTCATTGAATATTTACAAGACATAGATGAGATTTTTATTGGAGTTTGATGCCACCCATGTAAAAGGTTACTTCCAGTCTAGGTAGTGACAAAACTCTACTATGATGCGATAAAACTGCTGAGTTATCATCTAGTTATTTCCCCAATAACCTTTAGCCCTAAATCCCAAGTTTCTTTTAGATCTATGGTAAATTTGCCAAAAACCAATTCAAATAACATTTGATGTACAATAGTTTTGAAATTCCACCTTTAAATGCTATGAAGAAAATGAACATTGATTTTTCAAAATTAAATGTCTATTTTTAAACTTAAGTCACTTTTTAATTTTATAATATTAAACTCATCTGATAGCATAATAGCTATGACAGTATTTGTTTTGTTGTTTAGTTTGTTGTAGATTGTAAGATATGCATTTTATAATTTAAAAAATGTTATTCTATAAAGGCCTAACTTGATTTCAGTTGTTTGGTTCCATCTTGACTGAAATTTGAGTATATTAACAAATATTGAATATAATATCTATAAGGCAGAGTATAAATGGAATATTGTAGATTTTAATTCCTGAAGTTCTTTTTTAATAAACTGGGAAGGGTGTACTGCAACGATTTGAACAGCATAGCCTGCTTTGGAAGATATCCTGGGAAATAATAAACATTAGAAATGCTGTTGGTCAGATCTGTTCATTCCATATGCAGGACAGCCTTCAGATGAATTATGCATGTTTCTGTCTCCAGTAATTACTTCCAACAAAAAGCTGAAATATGCTTGTTTTGGAACGGCTAGAATTCTTTTGTTTTCAAGATTAAAATAATGGCCGGTACCCAGGATTACAAATATGCTAGAATCCAGAATTTTATGAAATATTGCATAGATAAAGCTATATAGAGGGGTTACACTTTTGATATTTCTAGCCCAATATTGTGTTTGTTCTTTATATTGTTTAATTATAGTTAACTATAACTATTCAACTCCCATAAGTTTCCCCAAGACATTTTTTGTTTTGTTTTTGTTCTAACAACAAAAATCTAATTCTGCCTAAGTTCATTTTAGGTGAAAAGTATCACAGATGGGAAAATAGTTTTAAGGCTCTTCTTGTGCCTCAATATTCCTCTCCCTGTTTCTGAAAGACGAAGTCATTGTATCACCTCCAGACTTTTCTTCCTTCTTTTATATGTACAGATCCTACCTGCCTCTTCCCTACAGTGAGGTTTTTATTGCAATTGGTAAACAAGAACAAAATTGCATTTCAATTGTGAAAGAAGCAACATGGGACAAGGTTTTAATGAAAATATAGCTGAGAGCTAAGCATGGATAATTCAAAAATGACATGGATGTGAAAATCTAGAGGAAAAACATGTTACATGGCATTTGGGCTTTGCCTACGCTGAGCTATTAGTAACTTTTTCCAAAACCATTTCCATGAAGCACCTACTTCTCATCAAGAGTTTTTTCATTAGTTTACTAAGTTTCCATGTAATCACTCACAAAAGATATGATGGTGTACATTTACTTCATCTGAAGTCAAGAAAATCCCCTTAATATTATATTAAAATGCTATATTAAGCATGACAGGTATACTCGAAAACTTTGAATTGAGAAAGCCTTTTGGATTAAAGGCGAAACGTCTTCGACTTGAGAAAACTCCAGTCCAGATGCCTGTTTTTTAAACTTTGTTGCTAAGGATGAACTTCATTAAAATTATTTGTGGTAGGGAATGTTTAAAATTATGTTTCAGATTTCTTTAAGAATTGACCATGACAATAATCTATAGATTGCTAAAATTATAAGCAATTTGGTACATACTTCCATCTCTGGTAGTAATGTACAATTATTCATTCCTTTTGGTTAAAAGCTTATGAAGAAATTAGCATTATTACCCAACAGTTTTGACAATGAATTCTACAGGTGGTTTACCATCCATTTTTCAAAAGAAACTGGCTGAACTCCTCATATTAGCTGCTACAGTTATCCCAAAACACTGAAGAACTGAAGTACAACTTTCCTTAGATCAAAGGCATTTAGAGAAAATTGCTTTGGCCAAAAAACAAAGCTCTTGAAGAATTCTACAGTTAAAAACAGGCTTATTGAAATCTCTCAGCCCTTCACTACAGAAATATCATTCAGGTTGGAGATACTGAACACTGATGTTTAAATGATTTGTATTGCTCCATGTTTGCTTGATTTAATAAAAAAGTCAGTTTAAATACTTGGATGTAGAATTCTTTGCCTGGTCCCATTTCAAGAGAGAAAGTAAATGTTTTCCCCTTGGAGGAAACTGTTTGCCCCAGGCATTAATGTAGCTTCCTTATATAGCTTTCTTTACTGTAAAGTTAAGGTAGCTTTCTTTACTTCCACAAGAAAAATTTCTAGCAGGTAGATTCATCTCAGCTTCTATGCAAGAAATGCAATCAAAGAGTGATACGTAATGCAGATATCAAAATTATCCTTTCAAGTATTGAAGAGGTTCTTAAAAGGTGATGGGCTCATTTTTCATTTGCGGTGGCTGTGCAATAAAACCATATGATCCTTTTAGCATAAAATGTTTGGGCAAATAAGTACCATTTCTAAACAAAGAATTGAATGATCCCCAGAGTTAGGCTTACTGCAACTATTTACAGGACCAATCTCAAGCTTAAAAATTTTAGCAGCTAAAATAATAATTGCCTAACATTGGTGAACTCTACACAGATAAATAATGAGAAATCAGAGGCAGGAACCGCAATTCTATCAAATCTGAAAGGATTGTTTGGTTTACTGCAATAGCAATTGACCATAATATGGTAATAATTTATATATCTGGTAAATTGGTACATACAAGACCTGTCTCTTTACTCACTTTTTAGTAGATTGTTTCTATATTTTATACTTTTTTCTTTATGCATCATGGATTTATGTTAATTTTGTTGCTTGATAAAGTTTATTAATTAACAAAATTATATCTATCAAGTTGAAAACAATAGTACAAGTGTTGGAAAGAATGAGAAAGACTAATTCAGTGAATACAGAACATAGGATTTAAAAAAAGCAAATGGAAAAATAAAAAAATAAAAACATGGATATTTAAATATACCTTAAAATAAATAAAGTAAGTAAGTAAATCCTGGAAGATGCTAACTTGGAAAAGAATGCACTAATGCAATTGTTTACACAAACCTCTGTGCAAATTAAACATGAAAATAGAAATTAAAGCATTGAATAAACTCTTGCACAAACTCATGGACAAATATTTCCAAATACTGTCTGCATTTATTTATTAATTCATTTATCTTCCTTCCTTCCTTCCTTCCTTCCTTCCTTCCTTCCTTCCTTCCTTCCTTCCTTCCTTCCTTCCTT